>DWRA01003976.1:0-11381 GCA_018250295.1 Spathilepia clonius | reverse complement strand
GTCGAACTACAAAGGGTTCTAACACCTCGGAATATACCTAGAAATAGTTAGCGGGGTAAAAAAAATGTACATAAGTACAAATGATATCAATAAAAGCATGAAAACAGGCATTTTGAAGGTGGTATTACATTAGTGATTTGACTCCGGAGGCTACTACATCTATTTCTGCCCTATATTGCCTTATATTATGCATTGCTGTGTTCTGGTTTGAAGAGTGTGGGAGGGCTATAAACTTTCATAAGGTTACAACTTACTCCTCAGGGTATCAACGCAATTGTGGGCGGCCTTAGGCATAACTGCGAATCTATCTGGAGTTCATTACCGATGACCAAGTGTGGCACTGATCACTTACTACAGGTGGACAACAAGTTCGTTGACTACTTCTGTATCATAAAAAACAGCCTAAAAATTATCAAGGCGTTATCAATGTTTTTCTTTGGTTGTTAAAATATGAGAAATATTACGCCAATGGACGTAATTTAAATAACATGTTTAAAACTCCTGTAGTAAAGGCTAATCAAGTGGCTATTTAAATGAACATTACAAAGACTAAAATAATGGCCATGTAGAGAATGTCTCGACTTCCTTATTTTTGTTTGAACATGACTCACATGAACACTGCCACATAATTATATACCTATTTATACCGATGAAAATTTATTGAAACCATAGATGTAACCGAAAAAAAAATATGTACATGACTGAAACAGATTTCATTTTATACAATATGTCTAACTTTTTTTTTAACAACAATTTTGAAAGCCAATTTGAGCAACAATTTTGAAAGCCAGTAAACACTATTTATTTTTATCTTTAGATTAACAACATTGGAGCTATCAATTCGAAATGGAAGTTCCTCGTGGGAGAGTTTTAATAGTGCATTCGTTATAACAGTATCTCGGCGGTCGATCGCCGATGCACTTTACGGGTCAGGCTCACGATTTCATTCGGGCGGCAGTTTTCTCTGACACCAAGGCAATTGTAATATTGTCTATGGTTTCTACAGATTATTAATGTCATGTTATAGTATATTTTGTGTACATTTAAGCACCTTCGTCTTTAGTAAAAATATACATAAAAATTCCTTTTCTTCTAATATGAATAACGTAAAAATTAAAAAAACTCCTTCAGTGTATAAGTTTGCTTACTTATTTCGACATCATTTATTGTACCGTATTCCAGAGTACTACATTTCAACAATTTATTATCAGTAGGCTTATAATATGTAAAATGTGTATTATTTTAGTCGTATCCAAATTGCCATATAGAAGAGCAGAAAAAAATTTCATAAAGAGTTTTTAATTATTTTGTGGTATCGTGAGATATAGCTTCGTAGATAGTTAATTTGAAATCACGAACAGATTTGCGGTTTGCGGTTTGAAATATATGTATTACAAATAATGCAAATCGCCTCATTTAAGAAACATGTACATATACAATTGTTATAGGAATATATGGAACATTATAACAATAATAATAATAATCACATTACCAAACGTTGATAGAAAACACAATAAGTGATACATAAGTGTAAAATGACCTATTAAATAAAACAATTCACTTGTTAATTGGTACGAAATGCAGTATAAAATATATTTAGGGGGCTATTTTAACTAGAAGTGTTCTATCACCTTTTGAGGTTCGACACCAGAATCACTAACGTCGCATCTGTTTATGCCCAATAACAGTACTGTTAAGCGTTGCTTTGTTCTGGTTTGAAATGTAGTGTAAGAAAGACATACTTATCCGTGGCGTTCCAACTTAGTCCTTAGAACTACAACGCATATGTGGCCAACCTTAAGTAAAGCTCTAATTTCATCTGGGATTGATTTCACATGTCCATGGGTAGCCGCAGCCACGTGCTCTTGGGTGAACTGCATGCTCGTTAAGTACACCAATATTATAAAAAGAATACATAATTCTTTTGTATTACAGAAGCTTGTCTTTATATCACAAATATAAGTGATCGCTTGCCTAAGTATGTTTGACGCTTTTGACGGCTAGCATAGCATGATAGTAATCTGCGAATCTTTCGCGCAATGGGTTCAGAGTTCAATCACTGGAATTTAGATATTAGTTCTGTGTGATCGCAACACAAGGAATCTTAGTAGATACGTAGCTACAAATGTATTTTTTATTTGTACATTTAAATATCCCTGCTAGGATCTTACTGAATCTATGGTGTGAACATAAAAAGAACATTGTACAATCAGTCTATTGTGTAGTGTTATATCACCCACGCATAGGTGCGCCTGTTTGTTATTGATTTTGACATTTGCTTTGTCGATGGAGGCTTCTCCGTGACTTACGGATGGAGAAAGCGCCGTCTTATCACGAAACGAACTTTTGTAAACATTCCACATTCTTCATTATCTTTCACTCAGTAGGTATTAGATACTAAGTGTTTGTAATGTTGTTATTTATTATATTAAATAAACCAACCAGTCTGCGGAATTAAAGGCAGTATAATAACACTGAATTGCGTTTTTTGCTACAAAAATATGATTATTTCAAACACAGATATATTTAATTAATACAAAAAATATAATAAATATATCATTGAGTTTCCTTCCAGCCAGTTAAAAGGTGGTAGAACCCTTTCGTTTAGTCCTCAGGGTACTACTATTTACAGGGCTAGTACTTAGCAATGCATCTGTGGTCTGTGGTCGACTTCAGTTGGGATTCTAGTCTTATCAGAGGTGGATCACAAATGTCCATGGGCGGCAGTTGCCACTTACTATTGTATGCTCGTTTGCTACTCCATCATTAAAAAAAAGCCTAATGACCATATTAATTGCAAGTCATGCCAACTCAATCCTCAGTGGCAACAACTAATTTGAGGTGAACGTTATGCCTACAATTACTGAAGTCCTCACTAATAAAGGGGTATATTACAGATGCCAAAAAGCGGTATGTCTTGGGTATCCGCTTACCATCAATTAGACTGCATAATGTCCACTATAATGTTAAAGATTACCTTCGTTCTTCTTGTATGTACGTTGACGTTTGATGTTTCATTGTTGGTATACAACACAATCTATACTTTTAATAAATCTGTAGAGAGGTCAATTCTGTACATGAAATATATTTCTAAAATAACTATCAAAGGGCGATTAGGGATCGATACTAATGCCTAAAATGCAATCAGTAAAATTTTTGCCTGTCTGTCTGTCTGTATAACCGTTATAGAAACAAAAACTACTCAACGAATTTTAACGAAACTTCGTCCAATTATTTTTTCATATTCCTGAGCTGGTTATAGTATACTTTTCATCACGCTACAATCAATAGGAGCAGAGCAGTAATGGGAAATGTTAGGAAAACGGGACAAGTCACCTCATTTTTTAAGCTTCCGTCGCGTATGCGAAGAGACGAAATTTGTCGGGTCAGCTAGTATTAAATAACAGACTACAAATTTAATTTTAATTCATATTTTATGTTGTATACAAAAACAAATAACGTTAGAAGAAAACTAAATTACTAATTTTTAGTGCAAAATAGGAATCATTGACCATATCGTGTTTTGTGGTAGGTAATAAAACAGCGATTAACGTAAGAAAACTAGAACGTCGTAAATTGTTCATCTAGTCACAACCATACGTTACGTTAAATGCTCTTTGCGTTATGTGAACTAGTTTCTGCTCAGCGTTCAACTTATACCGGAAGCTAAGAGCATTCTAGATGCTATTCTATTATTCTTCCACATTGTGTATTAATTGGTAAATAATTACGTACGAATAAGGAATTTATTTGCAAGCATTGAATGTGTTGTGTAAGACGTAATCATATTTTTAAATGTAATATTTTTACAACGACGGGCCCGTGTCCATGCGGCCATGTTACGAAAGATATACCTACATACGTTAATGTTCTTTATATAGATCGATATTTTGTTGTTCCACGACTCATATTTGACACGTACGATGTCGATGTTATGAGTTATTGAAAAGTAATATATATATATACCAAAAACATTTCTTCTTGGTGGGTACATATAACTATTGCAGGTCTACTCTTGTGTCGGAAGAGTCCAAATATCTCGCAGTAATATTTTATTAAAAGCGGTTCGATAGTGTCTTTTATTGTGTTGCCGTCTTCATAAATATACTCAAAGATATTGATAAAATCCTGCTGTTTGATAAATGACTAAGATTCTTAAACATATCAAATAGTTACAGTGCATTATGGGATTAACAAAGTGCATCGACCTTCTAAAATGGTGTTACATCAACGTGTTCACTAACAACAATGGTATCCACTTGATTAATTATAATCAATGTTGAATTGATAAATCATGTTGACGTAGGACCGACGTAGAAATTTCGTCAGGTTCACGTGAATATAATTATGATGTTACCAGCGACCTTTATTTTTTACATTACAGAAGTAGTAAACAGGATGTGAACACTATTAATGTGAACTACTACATCAGCCTCAAATTAGACTTAGATCCTGCATGATGTCGGCCACAGATGCGTTGCTACCCTTAAGTACTAAGTTAGACCGCCTCCTCTAAGTGCCTCTACATTACCACACCGTGGAAACCAAAAGTCAGCAGCGTGTAACACTTGTAATAACAATAAGGCACTCCACACTAGTACGGTAGGAATAGGTTTATGTAAATAACATTTGGACCTACTTATGCAAACAGGAATGCAAATCCACACACATGCCAAATTCATTAAAAATTTTGATGATATTCAACAATATTATATTTATATACATACAACAAATTATTTTGTGCAATATTGTAAACAGATTTCATTAAAAATAACCTTAAATTTTACAGTATACATTTTTTTTTAAATTGACTTTTTCTCAACACTGTCGTTGTGTGGATTGGTTCCTGTTTGCATAAGTAGGTCCATGTTATCTCGTTCCATATTTCCACATAGATATAACAATATATATCTACAAATACAGACAGAAATCAACACAAATCACAATTCGTGCCACCAAGAAAAGATTAGACTCACATTGTGTAATCGACCCACAAGAAAACAGTCATTGTTCCACATCACAATAACGATGTAACTAGAGTCTGCTAAAAACGTTAAAGATCATGGAAACACGGGGAAGTAAGACGTATACGCTTATTAAGTTTATTGGAGCATTTAAAATTGGATCGATATCCAATGTATGCGGAATTGAATATTGCAGACGGATATCGCCAATTTACCTTATACGTATATCTTAATATATATTGTATAGTTGTATTTTTTTATTATCACGCATATTTCGTCGGCAGTATATACATATACTGCCTTACAGAGCAAGAGTAGAAGTAGTGTAAAAGACGTTAGGGATGTGCCGTTAAGATACCTTTGTAGATTGACTCTGGAGACAATACCGCCTCGCCTTTTCTGATCCCATAAAGTAACAAGACTATCCAAATAATTTAGCCCATTAGAAAAAATATAAAATTTATTAATAACTTTTCTTATTATTACCGGAATTATTAATCGGAATTTAAATAAACTTTACTCATGTTAATTAAATCATAGTGTAATTCTTATGACTTCCGTTATTTCTTTTCAGGTGCCGGCCTTCATTTTTCTTGCGTTGCTATCATTAGTGGCATCGCAGGAAACGATTAGCAGTGATGACAAACTTAACAGCATAGAATCGAAACCATCAGTGCGATTAGATCCCTACATTAGAAAAGCCCTACTAAAAGCTCTCAGTGAATTAGAAGAGGGTGAAACTATTACAGATTCGGAGACTACAGACGGAACATCTACGCTTGATACAGAACTACTCAACACCGGCGAAGATTCAACTACCACGCAAAATGCAAAAGAATCCATAAGAATCCATTCATTTGTTGTTAATGGCCAGTCAGCCTTCGATAACAATACGAATACATCGCCGATGCTAATCGACAGCAACATATCTATTCTAAGTACGACAGTTGGTAACGTTGAAAATCAAGTAACTGCCACTCTTCCTACACAAGCTCCATACAATGAAATTTTTCAAGCGAAGGAGACTGGTGTCAATTTCCAACAAGTACGGAGCGTACAAAGTTCGGCAAAATCAAGTAATCAAAATGCTATTAAAGATGCTACATCTAAACCAACCACTACAACGACCACAACAACCACCACAACAACGCCTAAACCGACACATAACGCTGATGGTGAAAATATAGAAGAAGTTAACAAGCAAGATGTTCAAGTATTTCAAGCTCCTTTAGTTGCTGCTTTCACGGTTCATCAAGATGCCCAGGGACTTCCGAAAAAAGTTATACCACTTTACCAACAAACTAACATTCAAGGAACATTAAAACCCTCTCTCGCTGCGAATTTTGCAAGTGATATACTGCCACTACAAAACTTTCCGGTAGAGAAAAGTAAAAGCCCTCCGACAGAATTCGTAAACCAACAACTTATCTTACAAAAGCAACTTGAGGAAAAACAAAGAATTCTGGAAGAGCAGTTGCGTCTATTACAACTTCAGCAGAGACAACAGGAAGAATTATTAAGAAAACAACAATTTCTCCTACAACAAAAAGAGGTGCAAAGACAGCAACAACTTTTATTTGAACAAGAACAGTTGAAACGACAGCAATCAGGGTTAAATCTACAAAAAAATCTAAATAATCCGGTGGTAAATAACTTACAATTGCAAGCTTCTCAAAAAATTGTACAACAAGTTCCTAGTGTCCAACAGATAACAGGATTTAGGCCTCAAAGTCAAATATCTATTCAACCCAGTGTATCATTAGACGCAACGAACACTGTAGCAAATCAACAACAATTACCTAACCGTGAGGCTGTCGATTTTCTGATCCACTTACGTAGTCAACAGTCTCAACAATTCCCCTTACAAGAGAACCATTTACCACAGGGCATTAGTAATTTCTTGCAACCTAATGCAGTACAAAATTTTCATCAAGGTCCCGATTTTAATCAATTGAGGCTCTCGGACGACCAATTCAGACAAAGACAAGGTAATCGCGTCTTTAGGCAAGAGAGTGGAGTTGGAAACTTTGGTTTGAATAACCAAAACTTTCAAAGATTTAATACATTTGGACCAATATACACAAATCGTTTTATCCCGGTTAACAGACAAAATAACTTCAGTCCTGATAATGAGCTGAAGCAATTGTTGGCGCAAAATGGTCTTAATGGAAGAGCTCATGAAGATTTGAATATAGTTACTAAGGTTTTATCTTTAAATCATGGTATACCAATCAATAATGTATCGAACAGGTTGCCTTTCGACAGCCGAAGACATGTAAGAACGTCTCTTTAGAAATATAGTAATAAGAACAACGTAAATAAAATAAGAGTAAGTATTTTTGGAAAATCCACGTTTTCATACTTAAGTCTTTATTTTTACTGTCAGTTATTGGAAGAATATACATAAACAATAATTTATAAGTACGAGTAAGACTAAGATACAATCAGCCAAAGAAGTTAGAAGGATCGAATTAACTTCGAATTAACTCTGTAACTTGTAACTTGGATTACCATTCTGTCTTTGCAAGTAATCATCGTTTCGTGTAATTTTAACGATTTATTTATTTGACTAAGTGTAACGTTTCAGAACTGCCATAAGCTAGTAATAGATATAGATTATAATGAATAAGAAACAATCGCTATAAATCTAGTATAATGCAAACTGACGCCTTAATCTCTTTTAAACAAAGTGACTGACTGACGCCTTAATCTCTTTTAAACTTTTTAGTTTCAATATAAGTATGTTTAAAAACGTTGACATGGAGCTCTTCAAGATGCAAAAAGAGCGCTTCAAAGCTGTCAGTGCACTATGTCTCCTCTGATACTGCAAATGTTCATCGGCAATAGCGACTACCTTGTAACAAGTAACCTATCCGAGTTATCTTTAGGGTTAATTAAAAAATCTCGCGTATAAAACGTACAACAATTATCTTTATACCGAATAGAGTAGACGTAGCAGGTATTTTATATTATGTTATGTAAATAACATTTTAAGAATTAATTTACTCATAGCATCAGATATAGAACAAGTCATATTTCTGTATAAGAGGATGTAAATATACATTTATAATAAAAGTTTGCTTTTTTATTTACCCTTAACACAGATAAAAATAAAATGCAGATATGTGCTATATGCACTTACAAACCATATTGTAGCTTATGTATGCATTACTATTATTTATCTACTTGATCGTGTTTCCGACCGTTACAATGTCTTTATATCAGATATTTGAACAAAGATCTTTAAAATAGCTGAAAATACAGCATTAAAAAAACAAGAGATAGTAATACATACACCCAAACAGCTGTATGTATTTTTTTCAAAGTTACTCGGCGACTATTTAATAGCTTATGCATCTATTGCATAAACACCTAGACTATCAACTGTTCAGACAGATTTTCGATTAAAATCAAACATGTACCGCTCGTCGCTCGCTCAAACAACGAATTAGATAGCCAACCGGCAGCGGATTAAGCGAATCCAATACTCCACAAAGTACTTGAATACATACTGAAACAGTACCCTAAGGGACAAGATAGTAGTCTTAGCAAGTATCCGACGCACAATAGTACTTCTTGTGTGGTCAGCCTAAAGATCCCGTTGTGTCAACTATTGTATAGTCCTGTTTGTTGAACGTGTACGTAGGTATGTATGTATTGTACACATTACTATAATTTGTGAACGTGTACAATAAATGTATTGTACATATATTGTACACGTTCATGGTTCATTACACAGATACATGGTAGTAATTATAATGTCTTTTCTATATTCGAACTTATTAAAGCTATGAAAAACACTTACCGATTTTGATTTTTATTTAACATCGAATTATTCAGCGTAAATGTTATAAAAACTTGAAACTAGAAAAAACTCTAACTATAAAATTAATTATTTCTTTTTTCCTACGTTCAATTTAAAATATTCTCTTTTTTATACCAGTATAAAATTATGTGCCAGTATTAAATAAAATAAAATGTATACTGTAGATAAAAATGCGTCTATAAATGATAAAAAAGTTGATAAATTAATTAAAGAATATTGTCATTAGGATGATCGTGATGAATCCCGATTATTGATATTTAATCGAGCGTCAAAATTTGAAACAAAATGGCAACACTGTTGACTTTGACAATTGACACTAATTTGTTTTGAAGGCACCGTCGTACAATATATATTTTGGTTTCTATTGGTGTCTGAGTGTCTGTGGATTTGTAAATTTTGCCGAATGAAACATATTAAGACTATTAAACAATATTCACCGTCCGCTGTTTGGGATAAATAACTTGATATCAGTAAATATCGCGGTTATATATTTTACAGTTGCCATATTAGGTTATACATGTCGTTTTGATAATATTATGACATTAGAAAACATGGAAAAACTAGGCAACCTAGAAGAAGAAGCGTTGAGAAGAAAGGAAAGGTTAAAAAACCTTAAGCGGAAGAATCCTCATAGCAATGATGAAATTTTCAGCCAAACGACGGATACGTCCATTGTGCTACCAAAGTGAGTAAATATTATTAGTAACGCTACTTAAGTACTTTGCCAGGTCTCCGGATGAGTAGGAGTTACTGAGTTAACTAAATACCAGTTTATCATAAGGTGATAGCACGTTCTTTGCGTTTTTTTTATTATCTGGAAGTGTCTGTTTGAGTGTTCCTAGCTGTGATAAAAAAAGCGGACCATTTGAAGGTTATGAGCTCATAACATAAATACTTAAAGCCAAACATTATCTTTGCTTAACATTTTAATAGCAGACAGTAAGCAAATTTCCACTTATACACACATACACAGCAAAATTAGTCTCGCTACTACAAAGCACGCACGATGAAAAGTTAGTATTTTGGTAAAAAATCTATCACACTGTGCAGAAATAATATGTTGCATGTGTATATTAAAAAATTTGGTTATTTTTTTATGGTAAATATTATAAAACATCATGATATATACAGTAATGATTAAAAACATTCTTAATATACATTTCATAATTTTATGAATAATAATATGAATTATATTTATCCTGAAGATATATTTCCCCAGTAATCATTTTCAAAATAAAATTTCAGACCCAAATTCAGAAGTTACAAGCCACAAGATGAAGCTTTACAAGAAGCAAAAATAAAAGATGCAGAACCTGCAGTTGTTGATGACGAAGTCAAGGATTTAGTTGAAGCGGGAAAAGAAAAGGTAATACTACTAAACAGCAATGAATCAATTGACAGCCTGTGTGGCGAAGCGGTCAACATGTTGGTTTGACACGTAGTAGGTTACTTTATTTATTTATTTATTTCTAATTGCACCAGCAAAGTATACACTGTACATAATTATTCACACATTTTTTTTTTTAATTTCCCGTATACCTGCGATCTGCCCCTTGTGGGCATTAAGCTGGTGGTCATGTGTTTAATTGCAAGGCCTGAAAGGTATACCGCCCAGTGGCGAAACCGCTACATATATTCCTGCTTTATAACATCAGTCTTAAAAACTACTGTATTCTGGGTTAAAGGGTGTGGTAAGAGAGACATACTTATCCAAGGTGTGTAACAGTGAAGCTTTCATATGACAAATCAAAAAAACAATTTAATTTACGAGTCTTTTTGCATTTTATTGAAGTAGCAAAGGAGCATGCAGACTATCTGATGGCAATTGGCCACTTCCACCCATGGACCCACACCTGTGTTCAACCGCAGATAAGACTGGAGTCCCACTTGAGATTAACCACTGGTGTGTTGCTATCCCTCAATACTAAATCGGAATGCCTCGTATAAGCCTCTCTTACCAAACCATCCAAATTAAAATACTATAACACTTAACACTGTTGCTATTAAGCAGAAATAGATGTAGCCTTAGTGAAGAACATAGATAGAGAGAACATTAGATATAGAATGTAGATTATAAGAGAATACCACCTAAAGAACTCTGTAGGTATCATACAATAAATAAAAGCAAATGAAATACTTTCGCTCTTTTTTAAAAACTGTCAGAAGAAGGTGTGGCAATAGCAGTGATACTGCCACAGATAATACACACAAATTACAAAATAAAGACTACAGTTTATTGAGTACAAATAAATACTCATTGACATCCAGTGCTGTAAATCAATACCAGATATTAATAATATGATTGCAATGATAGCCTAGTGATTAAATCCCACCCTCCCAATCGAGGAGTTCGAGGTTCGATCCCCATGCACGCACCTACGATTTTACAATTCATTTCATTACAGTGAAGGAAAACATTGTCAACACACCGAAAGGTTCTTTGAAAAAAATAACAAAAGAATGCAAAGATCATGCTTGACCAACGCAATGGACTATGGCCTAACCTCTTTCACTATGAATGGAGACGCGTGCCCAGCAGTGGGACAGTAATGGGTTGACCACGATTAATAACCTATCTATCCAATTTTTGT
>DWRA01003975.1:0-11383 GCA_018250295.1 Spathilepia clonius | reverse complement strand
GGGGATCGAACCCGGAACCCACTGCGTGTCATACCGGTATGGTGACTGCTCCGCCACGCGGGTCGTCAAAAACATTATAATGCTTATTTTTTTAAGTTTTGTGTATAATCTCTTGGTTAGCTGTTTTGACCCCATCGCTGGGCATGGGCCGTTCTACAAAACTAGGGGAAGCTAGGCTAGTTAAGTATATTACTACATTTTGATGCGGGATCGACAGCATATTGGTGCTCCTATAACAAACAAAATCAATACCATTTTTCTGTTAGAATCGCGTTGTTTACGAGGTCCGGCACAATGGCGCCTAGATGTAAACAAGGCTATTGAAGATGGAATGGCTTTCGTTGCTTACCGTTGTTTACCAAAACGCTGATTGTTCGCTTAATGATAGGTCATATTATTGTTTTGATGTCACTCGTGCCATTGGAAAGACCTTTGAATTTAAATTATCAATGATACTATTTACTTATGGATGAAGCGTCGCTTAAATCTGATCGAGTTAAACCTTCGATTAAGACTTAATCTCTTATGAGTGATTTGGTAGTAATTATATTTCTCCGCTATCTTCCCAAGTTTATCTATAGTACTAATTTTAATTTCCTTTTTTAAACGGGATTTTTACTGAAAAACTGATGCCTCATGTATATTATTATAGGCTATCTAACATAAAGTCTAAAATTTCAGAATAAGTGTATCAAATTTGCAGTCTGGAACAATTTAGTTACCTGCATCGTATAGTAACAAAATACCAACTTAATATGTAATATAATGTTTACTATTCATGCTAAAGTACAGATATTGTTACAAATACATCTCTTCATTTCACTTCATTTGGCTCGCTTTGGAGCAGTTTAGCTACAAAGTAATAAAGAACCAGCCTAACAATATAATACTTACTACATATTCATATTAAAGTAAGTATGAGATATTTTTAAGAATTCATGTCTCGATTTGCCTTACTTTACAATATCTTTATTACGTTACTTATGTGATTGCGCTCGCAGTGAAGGGCGGTCCACAGTATCGGGCAGATGTTCCGCCTAACTGTACCGACGCTACGCACGGATGTTTTTCCCTCCTCGGCACAGGCCACACTGCTACTGGTCCCGACAAAGTTGCACTAAGACGCTCTTAATAATCTAGATGTTTATTTATGCTTTTGATAAAACAACAAAAAGCTGCGGTTAATGTTAATTCGAATTCGTGGTTTCGATCATGGAATGCAGTCATTTAATTAATAAAGGACAGTTTTTGCGATGATGATACAATTAGCTCGATAACATCGTATCATTTGGGGTTTATTAGCGAAGGTTGTAAACGTTGTAATTTGCGTTTTAGACTGTCTCCTCATAATTTAGGTCGTATAATTATAGAGACTGATTCGTATAAATCGAAATTAAAGGTGTTTGTGATGTAAAAAATTCAATTAAAGATTAATTAAGTACTTCGGTTGTGAATCTGATGTGAATTTTATATTGTAAATAAAAGTATTTGATAGTATACGTACTCTACTATTGTTGGGCATTTCACAAATAACAAAACTATCCCACCTATCCGCGACGTAAGCTGGAAAGTAATACGCTGTATCAACGAGCAAAGCGATTCCGTTTAGAAAACTGAGCAAACAGTGGATTTAGTGAGATGAGTCTCACGCCATGCGGGGGGCTCGTAGAGATGGCTGCGCCACGACACTTTACGAGTAATCGATTTGAACCTTTACCTCTTCAAGAGTCGAAAGTTAAAAAAATCTAGTAATAACTAAAACTGTATTACTGCTAGTAAATACTAACATTTTCAAGACTTCATCAAGATGTCTACATCTAGAGAAGTTTGCCCAAATGACGAATGATGCATGTAATGATAAGTGGTCACTGCTGTTTTTAAGCAGCTGTGATCAACTCTCAGTATTATTGTATTACGTCCTTAAAACTCAAAAAATGCCAGTAAATACTGAAATAACTGTTATTACGTATCCAGATTAGAAATTTCTATTTTGAAATCAAGGACTTTGATGAAGAATTTCAATTGACGGTTCCTTACTTTATTTCATGAACTTGTGTCACATAACATAAATATTTGTATTATTGACACTAATAACTAATGTTTTAAAGTTATTGTTAAGTAAAACGAGGTCAATTGTGAGATTTACAATCAGTAGTCACTTACATGTCTATGTCACGCATCCCTATTTTTGACCTAATATTTGTAAATTTAACAGTCGCTTTATTGATGACACAATTGTAAGGAAGCGTACATATCTGGACTATGTAGTCTAATTTTTCGAAATTATGTACGTTACGCATTTTTATAATTTGCTTCAACAGTGAAGGAATGAAGGAAAAAGGTGGGCTATAGCCGAAAACCTTCTCCTAATCTGAAAGGATACACTTATCTTGCTGTGAAATATTTTGATCACGGTGAAGATTTAGAAGTAGCGCCGTAGACGGTTAGATCGTTACTAATATGGTATTATGTCACTTTTATTTCTTTTTACACCCACAGCCCTACATTAGGATTTTTCCCGTGTCATGGGTGTCATGGACACACAAAGACAAGTGCACAAACCCCCAGACCCGGAACAGATTTAAATCAGCATCATCATTTGTAAATCTGCCTGGCCGGGGATTGACCTCGGAACCCACTGCGCGTCGGACCGGTACGGGGACCGTACCGTCACGCGGGTCATCAGTATTCATTACCTTTACGTTCACATTTGTTAAGCCAACTTTGGTATTGTAGCCAGGTTACCGATGTAAGGCAATACTATCGAATTGTATATCGACTTGGAGTTCCGTGGGGCTAGCACATCTCTATGAGGCTGCCGGCCACGGCGTGGGAGACGGGGCCCGTACATGGCGCGCTGACGTCACTCACGACTCACTCGGTAAAACTGGCTGTGACGTTGTGAAGCATATTGTTCGCTTTTTATTCCAATGGCTCACGTCGGGCTAATGTCCAATGCTTTCCAAGTTCCGGTCATCTGTCTCCTTTATACATACTTATACATGCTTATATATAGTAATAAGAAAACACCAACACTAATATGCTTTTTATGCGTTATACTTTTGGAAGGAAAAGATAGAGCTATTGCTATATAAAGGTGGTAGAACTCTTCGAGGTTTGGTTCGACTCCGGCGGCAGCACCGCCACATCTATTTCTGTCTAATAACTGCAGTATTAAGCGCTGCTGTCTTCTGGATTGAAGGGTGTTGTAAGGGAGATTGACTTATCCGAGGCATTCCAACTTAGTCCTCAGGGGTAGCTACGCATCTGTTGTCGACCCCAGGTAGGATTCTAGTCTTATCTGGGGTAGATTACAAATGTCCATGGGCGGCAGTTGCCATTTACCAGCAGGTGGATTACTTTACCTAACCTAACTACAGCCACAGTATAACGTAACTGCATGGGCGGGCGCAAGTCTGTATGAACATGCATAATATGCATATCCACATCTAATGTGTGGATGATATTGCAACATATAACAAGTGACATCGCGCAACAGAACTACTCTATCGCCAAAATATTTGTAGTAAAAACAACTTTACACTTAACCACTGCGTGTCGACAATTTGCCGTCCTGTGGTGCTGTTGAGGTTTGTGTGAATAGGCCTCTCTTACTTAATTCACAATACCCTTTAATCTAGAATACAGTAAGTTTTATAATGAAAAGAATAGGTAATACAAGGGAAAAACTGGTTTGGCTGTGTCATTGCAATCACACCGCGAAGCGTTCTGTCACATCAATGGTCGTGTTTGTCGTATGAATAAACATGAAGTAGTATGATAATGTCGTATAAGTATCCTGGATTACAAAGTAGGTACCTAAGGTGTGATGAATGTGTGTGAGTGCACGGATGTAAATGGGTTTTCTCCGATGACGATGTAGTATTGGTGACAAATTTAAATTTTGTTTTTTTGGACGATTACGATTTTTCGCTCGTTATTAACTATCTAAAACATTTAACTGTCCAAATTTTGCGTATCAAAGATCAAAATTGTACAAAATGTCATATAAAAAAATTGCCATATTTCGATCTTTACATACGTAAATTTATGGATAGATTAGTTATTAATAAAGTGTGTTAGAACGCATGTTATAATCTCTTAATTCGACAGCGATGAAATGGTAAACTGTTTTTCACAATAGAATATGTTATTGTGTTAATTTTCTATGAGATTCTAACCATAAGGAGTTATGTATATCGATTTAAAAAGAACTTGTCAGACGAAATTATATTTTTCTTTACAATATTTTGACAGACACGGCCCGCGGGCCGCGGTTGTGTTACGGAAAATAAATACGTTCATAAATATTGCATAAACATGATCTGATATTTTAGCCTGATACTGATAAATATAAGTGAACCATAAGAAATTACAAAATGTGTAGATATTTTATTTTATTTTGGATTAAGTATAATCTTGCAAAAAAGTTTTAATGAATAAATTAGTCTTATAAATTTCGTACAGGAAACAACATTATCAATATAAGTTTTATTCTTTATTTATCGATTAAATGCAAATTATTTTACGTGCATCTGTTTACCGTTCAAAACATCATACCATTTTAATCCGAGATTAAAATTGCTATATTGTAGTTGAGTACACACGCTGACCTGCAATTCCTTCTTAATTTTCTTGTGCCAAAAACTTGAGGACGAGTGATTCATTGTAGACGTGGTGTAGGTAAATCATCAGCATCCTGCTTAGGGCAATTGCGGTAATGGCGGCGCTTCCCGCGCAAAAGTGACGCGCGGCGCAACGTCCGCCGAGACGCGGCCAGTGTAACTCATCGCACAGAAATTGAATAATCATATCGTCTTATTATCAAATCATGCGTAATTTAAAAAGTACACACTCTTACACTTATGCCCGTAACAATATTTTTGAGAATGAATTGATTACGGGCTGCTTTTAGAGCTAATTTATTTTTAAGGTGTTTTTATTTTAAGCATTGAAATATTTTTTTTACAACTTTCACTCATATGTTTATCACAAAGGTTGTAAATTCTGATAAAAAGCTTAATTTAGTATTCCTAATTATAAAGAAATACAATCGGAAGTCCGGCAGCTGAATGAACTTTTTTTTTCGAAGATAATCATCGATTTTGCAAATTAAAATAACATTTATTGTGATATTCAAAATGTGGCATCGATGACTTCACTTCCTCCATATTGCAGGAAGTATGTGGGAGTATCGAGTTTTCCTAGTTTCTGCTAGGGTCACCAAAATATGATCAGTACACTTTGCTGGCAGAATAATTAAATTAAAATGTGTATTCACTTAAGCAAATAATTTAATATAATAATCTATGGTATTAAGTACGACTCAAACGTTCCCGACAAGTCTATCTACGTAATTTCGATTGCGATATTATAATGTAAAAGCAAAATTCCGATAATTTATTCACTCGTGAACACTAAAAAATAAAAGTTTGTGTAACATCTTATAGGCAATGATGAATAAGGCAGTTCCATCGAAAATTTTACAGAAACAATTTTTAAGGGGGTAGGTTCGACTCCGGAGGCATTACTGCCACACCTATTCATGAAGAATAACAGCAATGTCAAAGGTTGTTTTTGTCCGTTTTCAAATGTGTGGTAAATGAAATTTACTTATCCGAGGCGTTTAAACTTGATCCTCAGGGGTAGCGACGCGTCTGTGGCCAACCGTAGGTAGGACTCTAATGTTATTTGAGGTTGATTACAGATGTTCATGACCGGCAATAACAATTTATCATTAAGTGGACTGCATGCTCATTCGGTCACTAGACCTGCATTGCGTTAACTGCAGCTCAACTATGCCAAATTTCTACAGGGCCGGATGTACCGTCGCATGTCAGGTGACCATTTATACAATTACCGCTTAATCTGGGCCTGTGATAACAATCGTGTTGTTAAGAGGTCACCTTCAGTTTCTGGGGCAAACCGGACTGGCCGTTAATGGTGTTACGTAAAAGAAGCGCTAATTTGCTAAGAAATTCAATATAACTTGCCGAATATGAGAAACGTAGCGATGGAAGGTTTAGCGTGTTAATAGATCTCGTAGTTATGGCTGTCTTAAGGACGAAACCTTCGCTTAAACGGTACTCTGAGCTATGGACATTTTGTGAAAATTGCTATTCTTGCCCTAATATTTAAAAATATGCACATTTTACATATGCTTTTTATGGGTTGTCATTAAAATCTAAGTATAATTTCTAAAGATTTTCGTGTAAGTCTTATAATCATTTTTGACGCTTATTATCCATAAAAGAGACATCTTGCAAAGCAGCGGCATGTTTTTGATGTCCAACCTCCACCAATTCTACAAATAATCTGCTTTGAATAAAATATTTTGGTTTCATGATTTTATTCCGCCGGGCACAACGATCAGAGGTAATTAACCTATTTCTATTACAGTTTGAAAGTTGGCACGGTTATTGTGTAATCCTATCGGAGTTATTATACAAATAAATTTACTTTTAAAGTCTGTGATAAAATTGTAAAGATGGCGGCCGCAGCGCTGGGCGTCTCGCTTGCGACACAACACCTAGTTATTACCTACGTTATCTGGGTCGAGTGGAGCCGCCATAACTAATACATTTGGTCTTTCAATGAGATTTGTTTATTTACTGACTAAAATGATTATGTAACTCCAGTCGCATGTGTAGTTTTTAAAATAAAGAAATATTTAATTCTTACTCAGTTATATGATGGTCGTGTTGAAATGTATTGCAAACATTGTTAAATTTCTAAACTTGTATCTTCGTAAGTGTGTATGTAAGCGTTGAATAAATGTGTATATTTCTTAACTAGTAAACAAAAGTAAAGGTGGTAGAACTATATGTGGTTCCACTTTGGCGGTGGTAAGCGCTACTGTATTCTGGTTCAAAGGTTGTGGTAATAGAGACGTAAATATGCGCGCTCTCAGTCCTCAGGGGTAGCAAAGCATTTGTGGTCAACCTCAGGTAGGACTCTAATCTTATCTTGGGTGATTACAGATATCTATGAGCAGCAGTGGTCATTTTTAATAAAGAGGACTGTATACTCGTTTACTACTTCTGTACATACGGCAAAATATTACAGATGTGCGGGATTAAAGATATCGGTGCTGTTACAATTTCCGTAAACAATGACCGTAGAGCGTACTACAATTTAATATTTCTTTCAGTCGATTTCTAAAATTAGATTTCACTTTATTTATGGATTCATTTGGTATTTTTACTAGAAGTCCTGTTATGAAAATTATTTTAAATAGTTTAGAGATTCTTTAGAAATTGGGTAATTCTTGTTGTTTCTAAAGACTCTACATAGTAGGTTTGAAGTATAAACGGTGTCAAGAGTTTTTCATAATTACTGATATTATAAATGTAATGGTGGTAATAACAGTGTAAATATTTAGTAATTAAAATTAAAATTAAAATTATTTTTTTATTTAAAAAATGTACTATTGGCGATTAGTGTGACGCAGTCACCATGCCCACAAACTGGTTGCTTGTTTAATTTTTACTGGAAATTTAAGGGATAGGAAATTTAGATGTGTGACCTGACTCAACCAAAATACTCAAGACAGAAAATCTAGTGATTTTCATATATTCAAATAAACGTACGTAACAAAAAAGATTTCTCTTAAAATAGTAGTAAACATTGTAAAATATAAATAGGAGGGCAATAGTCCTATCCATCAGTCTATTTAATTGTAAAACTATCTCTGTACGTGACGTGATAATAGCGTAAAAAATATTTAAAACTCTGTTCACACGCCAAATATAAGTAGAACAATAGGATTTACTGATGCTCAATTGGCTGGATACCAAGCAAGTGTCAAATCTATTGTGTATAGAAAAAAAAGAAAAAGTAGCGACCGGATACGGAAAGGAGTCATTGATACTTAGAACAATAAATTGTACCTGTAAAAAAAACGTGAGAAATAGTTGTTGGGTTGTAATTCTAAGAAATGTTTGGTGTATGAATGTACTGGTCAGTGCGTACTGCGTAGGACTTACTATCTGCATTCATGCAGTTTATGAATGAATCATTACGTAGGCAAAGTTACTCTACGCTGTCACTTAAAAATGCTATTTTGAATCACAATAAAGTATGTTTATGTGTAAATTGTTTAATATTTAAAATTATGTTTAACGATTATGATATTATGGGCTTACTTAATAGCAGCTATTGTGCAATATTATTGCACGGACCATAAATAAACTGATTTTACTTTAATAGATCATTTAATTAGTATAAAATATGTTATTAAAGGTAATGGAGCTTTAATAACATATTTTCTCATTTATAACCGACTTCAAAAAGGAGGTTCTGTATTTGGTGCCTATGTGTTTGTTCGCTTTTAAACGATTAATTTCTTAACATATTGCTACACAGTAAATTATTTGCATTATAATTGCGTACTTTAGAAAAAATACTTACCTAATTTAAATATAATCTTACCTAATTTAAATATCTTTTACTTCGTAATAATATTCAAATCTGTTCAATTTTTGTTCCTACAAATTCTATGCTGTACTCTCTTTTTCTCTTTGCATGCAGTCTTCCTTATAAATGTAATCACACCTTTTTCAATATTTTGACTGAAATAAATGATAATGATTAAAAAAATAAATTATAATGTAGGTTCTAGATAAACCTATCCTGCCTTGATAAAATAAAACATCTGTTTTGGTTTATAGAGGATAACAGGTAACAATTGCGAGGATAAGTCTTTCTTTACACAAAATACCGGCTTTTGTTTGCAACAGATTAAAAATATTTAATCTGTGAAAGTTTAGCAGTCGTAAAACATCTGTTTGGTTTTAAGTTAGTTGCTACCAATTAGGTTTATGTTACAGGTAAAAGATTAGTTAGTTTTGTTTTTGAAACAAGATATTACGTTTATCAATGCCTATTGTTATGTGAAACAAACTGTTATCTAATCAGCTAAATTTGAAACATCTGTTTGGTATTTGTAAGGAACCATTTAACAGGTTTACTGAATAAAACAGGTAATATAAAGCTTTTGTGACAACTGGTTTGTTTCAGTGGATAGGCAACATCTGGTTTGGTTTTGCATAAAGTCTGTTTGGTGTGCAAGTTATTTCAGAGATTCTCAAAGTTATTTCGTCAATGGTCTACTTTTATAATCACTTATTTTGTAGCGTCCGCCGCAAATGTTGGCGAAAGAAAGAGAAAGACTATTTAGTAAGAATAATAACGTATTTAGAGTCAGTTGGCCCAATAATTTTGGAAATGAAAATCTCAGAAAAGTTAATATCGTAACATCCGTTTTGGTATGATTATTATAATGCAGTTACCTGGTGCAGTTTGTTTATTTTACTTTCTCTCAATAGTTTCTGGGTCCTTCAGCCCTTACATGGGAACGTTATCGTGCACTTTGAGAAACACTGCCTTATTTAAAGGTATATCAGGTTATTATTTTTAAATGGCGTATTGTAAAGTAAACTTGAACCTGAATACAGTACGTGCTTGGCTCTTTAAAAACTTGCAAATTGAGTCTACTAATTAAGCATAGACAAAACCTTAAGTTAACCTATATCGTCACTCGTGCAAGATGGTAAACCTTATTGTGGTTCAATTATGGTGGAACCACAGTCACACTTTGTTATAAAAAAAGAAGCAAATCAATTCAATCCAATTAATGTTAAGTGGCTAGATTATCCCAGATAAGATTAGAATCCTACCTGAGTCATATCCTACCTTAATATTGAATTAACATTGATCAGGGATTTCCCTATCCTTAAAACAGTATACCTTATTCGTGTAAACTTTAAGTGAAATTCTGCCAACTATGAATAACTTCGATAAGGCTCTGTTTACGTTCAATACAGTGCTCACTGCGTCACTCGTTTTCCTCTTACGTCTTTGCACTGATTTGTCGGTTTAATTCATGAAATGTCCTTACCAGCGTATCAAGGAAGGTTATAGTAAATAATAATTATAGTTTTTGTCCATTAATGGTGACGGATGTATTGTGATCGTAAAACTTATTGTTTTGAGAAACGTGGTGGTTATAGTTTTTAATAATTACTAAATAACAATTCATTTAACTGTATAGACATATTGGCAACGTGCTCTAGTAAATTTAAAAGTTTAGTTACTAACATTATATCCTGTAAAACATAAAACCGTCTTCCACCAAACCTTCTATTGCCAAATATCACGAAATTAAGAATTTTTGAAATATAAACTAGACTCTCTTTACTAAATAAAGCAATCTGTTTTTATAAAAACAACTAATAAAATACAGTAAATTGTAGAAAACGGTGCTGGTAGCAAAGTTATTTCACAATGTTTGATATAGTTTTTTTTTGTAAGCCTGTATTTTGTTACTATTTGTTTTCTCAAAACAAAATACATAATAAGGAATATTAGGAAAATATAAATAAGATTATGCTGATTTAAAAGCCGCCACTCTTTTCACTTCGTAGTGACTTCATTAAAAAAATATTTTAGAGAATTTTGTAGAGGTTAAAATTGTTAAGGGACTATTTATGAATAAAAATACACTTTCCACGTTAATCATGTAAATAAAATTACAGACAAAATATATGACTGAGTCGCTATATGAAAAAGAACGAAAGGTTTGTTGCATAGTAATGAATTTCGCCGTTAACTTACTACTGTTCCATTGCGGGGCACATGTTCCTTTCAGTTCGAGAGGGGGTTCAGGCCACACTAACTGGTCAAATGCGAATAGATGGACTACACACATCTTTGAGAACTTTTTTCATAACCCTTAAGCGTATAGGTTTCCTCGTGATGTTTTCCTTCGCCATTTAATCACCTGATAATTATTTTCTAATATACATATAACTTAAAAAATCAAAGGTGCCTGTCTGAAATTCGGACCTTATATCCCCGATGCTGAGTTTCTAACCACGTCGCCATTACCGGCAAGAATTATTAAATTTGAACTAAAATGTTTACAAACAAATCAAAAGTACATCTAACGCTATAATTGTTCTACAAAGTAACCAAATATAAAATCATGACGATGTATAGAGATGAAAATCGTATGCAGTTACCTACACGATACTCATGTGTAAGAGTTTAGTGTATTGAATCAACGGCGGTGATTTGCCGGTTGAATCAAGCGTGTGTCATGGCAGGTCACTGAAAATTTGGCCTAATTTGTGCGTAGGTAGATGAGAATCATTCTTTATTTTCGTTTTAGACGTATCTAGTGGCGCTACGTATGAGATCAGATGTTACGTGGTAGATATATATAGTGGATGGGCTTCACTGAGAATAATTAATGACACAAATATAGTATTTTTTCATTTTTTTTATATGATGGATTAGCAAACGAGCATGCAGTCCACCTGATGGTAAGTGGAAACTGCCGCCCATGGACATTTGTGATCCACCCCAGAAAAGATCAGAATCC
>DWRA01003974.1:0-11384 GCA_018250295.1 Spathilepia clonius | reverse complement strand
GATGCAGGTTTCCTCACGATGTTTTCCTTCACCGTTATAGCAAGAGATAATTAATTTGTAATACGCACTTAACTTCCAAAAATCAGAGGTGCGTGCCTGGGGTTTGAACCTCGAACCCCTCGACTGGGAAGCCGTGATTCAACCACTAGGCTATCAGTTCTATAACATGAAAATTCTGTATTTATACCTATTCTGTATTTAAGTTTTGCGTTTATTTTTAATAACATAGTATTAACAGGCTAATTAATTATGTAAGTAAATAAAAACGAGTTAACTTGCCACTAAATACGAGAATGTCGAAAATCTAGCAAGGTCATATTTCGTGAAAAACGGAGACTCAAATAACTACTCTACTATATTAGTGTAAATATCGGATCAATTATTCCGAATACAGAATATGAAAGTCGCATGCATAGCATAATATATTTCTTACAATTTATATAATGATAAACACACAAAAACTGAAAAGAAACTAATATTATGTCCGTCGGAATATTTCATAATCAAGTATTTAATACTCAAAATAATTAGTATATATTTTCATAATGCAAATAATTCAAACTATGACTATACCTACAAGCTTCAAGTTTATTAAAAAACATTGATAACTTACCAACACAAGCTCGAGGTCCAGCTCCAAACGGGAAATAAACTGTGTTTTGGTGAAACATATCGGGATTGAAACGTTCCGGTCGAAATTCCTTTGGATTATCATAATACTGTGGATCAATATGTAAAGCTTGTGTAGGGATCATAACCGTGACTCCTTTATCGATAGAGAAATTCAAATCCTTAAAAGTATATGGCCGTGTGCACTCTCGGATTAAAAATCCAACAGAGGGAAGTATTCTCATACCTTCGTTAAACGTCCAATGCAAGTAATTCATCTCTTTGATTGCCTCATAACTTAACTTGTTATTATGCTTTGCAAGGACTCTGTCTATTTCTTCCTGAACTTTCTTTTGAATTCCTGGATTGTAGGCCAGTTGGTGTAGAGTAAAACTAGTCGAAGATGATGATGTTTCGAACCCAGCAGCAAAGAATATGAACACCTGCGCAACTATTAAAATGTCATCGAGCTCCAGTTCTACTGTTTCCGGTGTACCATCAGCGTTCAATTTTTCTAGGGACTCCACTATCATTTTCCCTTGCTTTCTACACTCTAACATCACGTCAATAAAATCGTTTCTTACAGAGGGTTCATAATTTCTCTGTTGCATAATGCTAACGATAAGATTCAACATTTCCTTTTCTATTTCGCCAGTGAATTTGAAATGATTAAAAAATGGTGGAAATGTTTCTTTGAGAAGCATTTTAATATGTTTTACGAGGTTTGTCTTGAAAATTTTAGAACCGAGTTTTCGGAACGCTGAATTTTCGTCACTAAGTGAATCTGAGTCCAGGCCGAACCCGCAAGCTCCAATAAAATCCGTTGTATAGCATGCCATCAGATTGCGCGCATCCAAAACGTTCCCAATGTCTGCTTCTTTTAAGACACGAACTTGTAACTTCTCTGCACGTTCCACGATGAGAGGAAACATAGCCTTTAACTTACCGCTTGAAAAGGCCGGAGTCAAGCGATGTCTTAAAAGACGCCAAATATCGCCGTCGGCAAAAAATATATTCCGAAAAAGTGGTTCGATACCGTTACGCTCATGGGTAAGCCCACGGTTGTAGAAATAATGGAAATCGGTAGAGAGGATCTGTTTTGCAATATCGGGATCTCGTATCACTAGCTGCGGTTCAGTTTTCTTGAAAAAGCCAACAACTTTTTCCGTAGGATATCTTTCATATATCTCCACTAAAAAATTTGTCACACTTATCTTAGAGAAAATTAATCTAGTAATGCTGCCAAAAACTGGTACAGGTTCGTCGTATTTTACGCCTCTCTTTTTCCAATAATCAAAATTCTTTGTACCGTAGAAATATAAAACTCCGAGAACGATTAATGCGATTGCTAAAACGATCATGTTGAACACGCAACCACGGCCACCGACACACTGAGTCTAGACTGAGAAAAGTAAAATTGCCCAAGGTTAGGTTAGTTTATTGCATGATATGCATTTGGTAGCACTGTATTGATAACGATTTTAGTATACAACACAGTATCTTACTGCGCGTTATATATTCGTACACTCTTTATTGTTTTATGTTTAAAAATATCTTTTAAAGTTCAGTGTCCTAAATAAATAGGTGCGAATTCGAACGATCATTAAAATAAAAAAATGCGTACACCACTTAAATACTTCTTTGAGTATTGATATCTGTTCATCTGTTTGTCCTAACATCACAAAAAAGTTAATCACTGCCACACTCTCCACGATAGCATGCCCTTATCGTCATACCTTGAAAAGAAGCAAGATCCTTATCGAAGGAAGACAGATATGCAAAAACACAAAATCTGAATATCGTATTGGTTATGGTATGAAAGCTAACGGAGAAATTTTTTTTAATCTATTTTACTTTTCTCCTCGCTCATCGCCCTATGCGTAAATACGGAATACGACTATTTTTGAAAGTACCTACAAGTACCTACCTACAATTCGGGTAACATATACAGAGGTAAACTACATTATTCGTCACGGCCACTAGTGTGGAACTTGTTACTTATCGCAACTTCCAAATTGCAATGACATATCAAGAGTAGGTAAATAAACATCAATCTGATGAACGTAACTATCGCCCGAATATATATAATATATCTAACTGATGCGAGATCTCCAAGATCGAGATTTGACAATATCTGCCTACTAGAAATTGTCAAATTACGATTTTCGGTAAGGAAAAAATCGATAAATTGATTATTAATAACAGGCGTTAGTCAACTATGTAAATAGTTTGATTAATACCAATACGTCGATTCTAGCGTAATCGTCGTTAAATGCGCTAGACAACTAGAAAGTTGTTTCAATTTCCGATTAACAGGTATGCAGGTACATGCAACACGACTTAAGTGCATTTTGGGATGAGTGATATTTGCGCTTGCGTCATTGTAATTTTAAAAGTGCAATATATTGTTCTACAACGATACTGGACAGTTTGCCTCCTCTTCGCAAACTAAATGAAGATTGGCGAAACCAAGAAAAATATTTAATAGACAAATAAGTTAATATCAAGGTTAACACTTATTGAACTGTAATTTTCGTTGTTCAATGTTTCTGTTTTAAGTAGGTACTTAACTCCAATTATTTTACGTTCACATGCAAGCAAATAATAGACAAGCTTTATTAATTATATGAATCTTACAAAATCTTGGTTATAGCTGTCTACTAAGAACTTCCTTTTGCGCCTATGAGAATGCATATAAAACGAAAAATACGAGAGGATGTAGATGCATATGCATGGATCAGATTTTTATTAATATAATTATGAATACAAGTATAAAAATAACAGGTAGGCACGTGATGGTTGAACAGCTGTACGTATTTAGATGATATGAGGCAGCGACCAGTAACCATTTGCTCGTTTGCTACATCTGTATGATAACATGTAGCTACACTGGCTATACAATCCCGCCTTAAACTACGGTTCACTACTCATCTAAATCTGAGACATCTATCTGATTCCAATAAAATAACGTGTCCAATACTATTCAGTCGCGAGTTAAAAAGTCTAGTTCGGATAGAAATCCGGAGTAGCTTAGACAATTCTAAATACAGGTATGGCCAAATATTTTGTTTATATTATATAAGTAATTGCTTTAATTTCATCGATGAAGTTCATAATTTGAATTAATGTTATTTGTCTTAGTAGATAATCGGCCATACAAAATAATAATTGATATTTTGAATACGAAACGTTCTGTTGTTTGTTTTTGCCAATTTTTATACAAATAAGTACTAACGACGTCACAACACTGAGAATAACCTTTAAATTTAAAATGACTTGCTCAATGTCGTAGGAGTAATAGAAATAAAAACCAGTTAATGTAAATAATATGATTATATTCTTAAGACATAATGGATACAATTGTTAACGAAATTCGGGTTTTAACAAAGATCATTCTGGTTACATTGACCTGAGGCTAAGTTAATTATTACAATAACCTTTTAAATAAAATGTGGTTTCAATGGAGAAAACCATGCATAAAATATATTTATATATATATAATATAATAATATTATAAATGGACTCATAATTATGGTGCGTAAGATTAGCTAAGCACAAAGATAATATATTTCCACAATTATTTCATATTGAATACTCGTCAAACACTACTTAATGTAAGTATTTGCTAGACATTTATTCAATTCCCAAAACAAATGAATCGTTCAGCGATGTTATTAAATTTGTGCAAAGCCTTTCACAATTAGATTGCATTATTATGTAACTAGGGATACATTAAGTAACGTTATAAATATAATCTTAAAGATTATTATTTATTATAATCATAAGTTAATTTATACCACTGGAGACGCGTTATTATAAAGCCGCTATTTTGGGGAGACAATATTCTTGGGAGTTAACAGTAATACGCATAATACAAGTAGGTATGCTACATTTGGCTGTGACCTAGGTACGATATACACTTACAATGAACTCTTTTAACTTTGACTCCTCCACACTTTACGTTCATACACGGAAACCGTAAAAACCGCTGTCGATCAGAGAATAGTGTTGTAGAATCCTACCGACACTTTCAGAAACATAGCTCCCATTTTTCGTGGTATACATAAAAGCTGTCAACACGTCGAACCTCTATACGACAGAGATTGGCTGAATCATTCTAAAATAAAGAAATATTTTTGTGATCGATTTTGATGTGCTATTGGACTTTCAAAAAAATATATATTAGCTTGATTACCTAAACATGAGTTTTACTAATACATTTTTCTTGTTTGCACTGAAACTATAAATATTTACAAATATTATCTTTACTTCCCCATTTAAGTCCCTTCTAAAATTTATTCAGTCAATTGAAAGATTTTGATAGGCTTTTTATGTACAGACTCCTTAATTTCAATGGTCGTAAAGGAGAGACTAATTGACTGATGAACCTTATAAGTGAGCATTACGAATGGATCTTTAACTCATTTTCCACGGGTTAGAACGCTTCCATCGCTATTGCTCTGATTTTGAATCCAAGTTACGTTCCGCTCAAGTGCACTGCATCCACATTTAGGAATGCAAACGGGTTAAATCTACAGCCTACACTGGCAGAAACCAATTACAAGACGAAACAAGAAATGCAGGTCAATACTGGATAAAAGTTCTAGACTACGACTTTTTTGTCATTTTAAATAACGTAACTTTTTAATATTTACCATCTTAATAAACCCATAGAAAATATAATCCCAATACTACCTATTTACCTTACCTACGTCAGTGGCTACACTGGCAGTACTCATATTAAAAAACGGAGCTTTGCAGATATATTGCTATGGACTATGTTGTTTATTTGGTGCAACGTCCCATCTCCGTTCAGAGCGTATTAATAGCAGAAACAGGAGCACGCTGCGTAAACTTATTGGGACCCCAGCACATTTGCTATATTTAGCATCGGCGATCGACGATTTAACTGCATTTTGGAAGCTAGATGAAGCTATCATAAGTTAAGTCATAGATAGATCATAAGATCATATCATATTTATTGTTATAATTTTAATTGTTCTAATTATTACTCTTATGATTGCTATTACTTTAATTTGTTCTAATTATTACTATTATGATTTATTATTGTATTATTTATCTTAAAACTCATAAAAATGTATTTGAATATATAAATCTGTATGTGTGTCAATTAGTGTAATTGTTTCTGCCGTTCTGGTTGACAATAAACAAATAAATAAATAAGTACAAGTTTGAGCGCTGGTCGCAGCTACTTTTAGACGCAGCAACCGATGGCGACAAACGCACGTACAACTGCGAACGGATACAACTAGTCGCCAAACGTGACGTAACATTGACGCGTTCACCAAAACGCAAAACGCCGATGTTAAATGTTGTTAGTCTGCTAGTTTTGTTAGGGCTTCAACATTTCTGTAGTACCCACGAGAGATAGTGACGAAAATTTCGGCATGTCTACAAGACTCGTTTCTTTGGTTAATATCTTAATACGAACTTTCAAAACTATGCGCATTTTACATTTTTTAAATAAGCTTTACTACTACAATTATAAATTATTCAAAAACAAATGTGCTTGGGATCGTAGATACGTAGCCACAAACAAAGATTTTAGTAAATTGAATATATCTGTCTGTTTATTATAGATAATAAGACAATCATTGTACGATTAGCGTCGTTGTATAGTTCACTACTTTATTGTTATGGAGTGTACAATGTAAGCTATTTGACTTTGTTATTTATCAGCCAATTAAATCTCTCCTTTATCTGTATCCAAACATGTTTTTGTTCCATTAATATAATAACTAGGTTATATATCCAAATATGTATGTACGGTTTTCAAATAAGCCAATTATTAGATGTTCATGTGTACATTTAGCAAATAATACCCCTTGATTTAAATTAATATTATTGTAACGCAATTCCTGGTAAGATAGCTACATGAATTACGACTTTATATATGAAGCTCGCACTAGTGTAATGTCTACATTAACGGTGTGTCCACACTACCGAACAATATGAAAGCACAAAACTGCAATTCTTTGACGACAAAAAAATTTTGTACGTCATATTTTATACTAAAGCAATTTACCCACCGTAAGAGTATTTATGTAATCAACACAAAAGCTTTTAATCAAATAAGCTTTCGCCAGCACTCTATTATATCGTGAAGTCACTCTAAGGACAAAGCACCTCAATAGGGTTTTAATGACAGTTCCACAAAAAAATTTTCGTAGAGTGAACACATCTAATAAGTAAATATATATAAGAAATATTTATGCCAGTCAGACACAGTGTTAAAAGGCTTAAGAACTTCGACAGGCACTATGTAGTGAATAGAAGAAGTTTTGCATTCAAAGTAAAACGTAAAGACGAAGAAAAAGAAGCAAAAATTGTATAATGAGATACCCTCTCTTATTACTTCTCCACTGATAGCTTAAGCAAACTATTTTTACATTTGGTACACGTCATCTAAGTTTAAATTGCAAACATAATAATATGCTTTTCTGATTCGAATGTCCTGATACTTACACAAGAATGTTAAAAAAAAACTATATATTTTTTCACAAATTTGTGAATGTTCTTTGCAGATTTTACAGCCTAGTTCTCGTACCTATTCCAACAACTTCAGGCAAATGATCCGCTCCTTTGGCTGAGCCGCTCAAGTGCAGCAAACACGATCAAATGCGGCTCCTTCGTCTGAGATTGCTCGAGTGTATACGAAACCTAACAGTTCAAGCTGAATAATTCTCTTTCTATGAATGCAAACCTTCTTATAAGCATATGCTTCATTCGATGGAAATAATATTTTTACTAAGGAATTTGTCTAATGACTAAACTAGAATATTCTATGCCTGACTCAAATCTATCGCAAGTCGCGGCTAAAGATCCACTATTAGAATACCTACTATTGTGACCATACTATCACTGTTCTTAAGTCACGCAAATAAATATTTTTTGTCGCCGAATTGTATTATTTAAAGCTTTGTTTGGATCAATGGTCCTATAAAATAATGCCACAGGCATACATACACCGTAAGGTGTTGTTTCAAAAACATTTATCGATCATTACTACGAACACGAAATAAGTAAATGTTATGATAAGTAGAGAAATTGTTAAATATAACATATAACAACTAAATTCATTCGCTAACTTTACATGCGTTCATAGAAACTTACAATAACAAAATAACTAAAATTCACAAAAAAAAATCAAGCCAATACTTTATAGGGATAGATTAAAGTACATATAAATCTACTTTATTGTTCGTTGGCTATAACTATTTATAAATTGGTAATTCATTTATTTATTTATTATAAAGCGTCAGTAGCACGTGTTAATAGCACAGTTTTAAGTTAAATATAAAAGTAGTTAATATTAAAATTCTCATAAAGAAAATCTATTATCGTCAATAAGAATTCATATTGGTATTACTAATATTATTTAATGATGTGTAAAGTTGAAATACATTATAAACTATGTACTTAAATATAATAAATCTGATCAACAGCAAAAAGACTTCAGAGCGGAACAAAATAGGTAATTTTTCCTATACAATTCCGTTTTTTGGTAATTACCTAAGGAATTCCAAAACGAAGCTAACGACAACTGAGTAATATCTTAAAGTTATTTACCTTTGTTAAAGAATTCTATGAAAATCTTACTGACATATAATTTGTTCATAAGGTAAAGTTAATTATTAAATAGAAGCAGCGCACGAGTTCATAACCACTCTAAGGTCTGCCGTGACCGATAACAATACAATCGTGTAGATAACTCAAAATTTTAATCGATCTGTTTAATACAAAACAAAACTGAACTAATCGTACAATAAAAATACAATTCTTTTATTTCCAAAAATAATCGTTAAGAAGTGTAAGAAATAATAGTTTAAAGGTCACTCGCCCGACTACGAACGCGAACGTATCATTCTCAAGAGACCCGAATAGTTACGAACTTGCACGTACGCGTATGTAGGTACATTGTCATATGCGGTAAAGGAGCATTATTGATGTATACTGAGGCATTAATACTATAATTCGAGAATCAGTAACGGAATTAAACTATCTAACATTTATTGTTACAAGATATTAGTAAAAACGCTTTATTAATATACGATTCATTTTATATTTGTCTCGTGAATGTTACCCAGTCCATATCGTACGATGCATGTGTATATTACGAGCGGATGTTAATTTCCAGGCGTTCAACTAAGCTACTGAGAGATTTCCGTACAAAATACTGCATGACTGAACAACGGTTTGCAGATTAGCTTCATATTTGGTTTTTTGCAGTCGTTTTATAAATCGATTATGATTAACTAAAGGCGCAACGATAGTACAAAGTCAGGGACTTTGGCGCAACGTTTATCTAGCACCGAACTTGAAACGATAAATAAATACGCAAAACGACGTACGATAACTTTCGTTCGCCCCCTGAATGTTCTTGCGGTGAATTGATACGCAACAGGTAGCTAAAGTAACCATATATTACGACGGTGAAATCTATAATCTGCTGAGAGCAATCCGTTGGTCGTTATTAACTAATTGAAGCGAAGCAACCTAGACAGGGGGTATGGTCCACAACACAGCGGTCTTGTCCGCTGATGTAGATAGGAAGGAGAAGTCGTCTGGATGCCACCTCGCTGAAATCACCTTGTCCGGATGGCGAGCCACGAGAACGCTGGGTAGAGCACACGTTAAGTCGCCTGCGAACAAACAAATTTATATGAAAACTTAAAAACTTTTATTATAACTAATCGCCCGTCGCAGCGATTTAGTAACTCAATAGACAAAAAATAATATAATTAAATATAATTAAACAATATTAATATATTCTCAATTTGACCACATACTTCAAACATAAACAAAAGAATATATATGAGTATGTATGCGTGTGAGTCAAATGCATGGTAGTGTGTGTAAGGTTAATTTTATTGATTTAATGCATTTTTATGGATTATTTAAAAAATATATTTGCATTCTACACTCCTCTTCTGTAATAATAATAATAAATAAGTGTGCCAAATTTTATACTCCTCCGTCGGCGCAATTATCGTAAAAAGTAATGCAAAGTTTCTGCTTCACGTATTAATATATATATATATTAATCGTAATTAAAAAATTACAAATGACATCATTTTTTGTCGTTCAAGTACTCAGAAAAGTTATATATATGTATATATATATATGATGGACGAGCGAACGAGCAAGCATTCCACCTCATGGTAAGTAGAATCTGCCGCCCACGTACACCTGTAGTCCAACCCAGTTAACACTAGAATCCTACCTGAGGTCGACCACAGATGCGTTGCTACCCATGAGAACTAAGTTGGAATGACTCAGATAAGTAAGTTTTACCTTACTACACCCTTCCAACCAGAAGGCAGCAGCGCTTAACACTGTTAATTTCATATACATATCAATGGAGGTGCATAAAAAATAATTGGTTCGCTATATTGGATCTTCAATAATGCATTGTCATCCAAACCAAACGTGTATGCAAATTTTCACCTTAATCGGTCGGGGTTTGCCGGTTTAAAATTCAGTTTCTAAATTGACCCTCCTTGCAAACGAAGTAACAAAGGAAATTAAATAAAGTCCTAAATAAAAGACAATCGTCCTTTTTAAAAAAAAAAATAAGTTCATTGACTTCAAATCTAAATATAAGTTAGCATTTTATAAAAACTATATGAATGTATCCTGTGTTTTACATACTCGAAGTTACTCTAGGGATTAAAATTGAACTTCATTGACAGCTTCATTGTGGCTCATTAATACGCAAATATCAAAACTAGTGGTACAGTTTCAAGGCATTACCATAAGAGGGAAAGAGGAATATAATAAGAAAGGAAATGATACTGTGGTATTTGGACAGAATATGAGTGAACATTGAATAAAAATGATTTCCGCGTACAAAACATTGGTTCATCATTTCTCTCGTTTTTTCTCCATCATTTCCTTTCCGTCAAACCAAACCGAAACCAATTGTCAAATTTCGATTTCGTACAATACTGCAATTTATATTTTTTATATCGTCCACCTGTTAATCAACGATTGTGTAATATTTATATGCTTAGTTCTTATCAAATAATTTACATTCGCGAATCTTCTGATTGTGAGTTATATGATAAAATCATAAAAACATGCCTCGCTCCAAAAATTATTCACTAATATGAAAGAAACTTACATAATGATAAGAGATATCTAAATGATATATCACCATGTGACTTATACTATGCATTTATGCGCTTTAGTAATCCTCAATACAGTTTCTATAAATGCCAAAAATATCAGCTAAAATAATTTCAAATATAAAATTATTTATTTTTTTATTTATTTAGTGCAAATAGCAGACAATGGCGACGCGGCGAAAAAAACCGCGCAGCAACAAAAATAAAGCGCGCTTTGAAAACGGCAACTATAATTTACATTTGAAGGTGGTAGAACGCTGTGTGGTTCGACTCCGGCGGCACCACCGCAACACCTATTTCTGCCTAATAACAGCAGTATGCTGCTGCTGCAGTATGCAGCTGTCTTCTGGTTTGAAAGTTATGTTAAGGGAAACATACTTATCCGAGGCATTCCAACATAGTCTTCAGGGGTAGCAACGCATTTGTGGTCGGCGTCAGGTAAGACGTAATCTTATCTGGGACTGATTACAAATGACCATGGGCGGCAGTTGCCACTAACCATCAGGTGGGCTGCATGCTCGTTTACTACTTCATAAAAAAAAACATAAATTTAGATATTTATACGCTTGTTGCGGTTCCGCATCCGCGCGCGAAAGCCAAAGAAAAACGCACCATAAATTCTGCCTC
>DWRA01003973.1:0-11384 GCA_018250295.1 Spathilepia clonius | reverse complement strand
TATTCCAATTTCTTAGTATATTGAAGGTGGTAGAACTTTTTGTAGTTCGCCTTCGGCAGCACCACCGCCACACCTATTTCTTCCTAATAACAACAGTGTTAAGCACTGTTGTATTCTGGTTCGAAAGTGAGGTAAAGGAGACATACTTTTTCGAGGTCTAATTTACTGCTCTGCTGTAGCAATGGTGTGATCAATCTCAGATAGGACTCTAATCTTATCTGGGGTTAATTACAGATGTCCTTAGGCAGTAGCCACTTACCGTCAGGTGGACTGTATGCTCATTTGCTACCTTTATAAAATAAAAATAAAATACGATTAATATTTCTCCTTAAATATTTTGGGTTCTCTAAAACATAATCCTCATAATCTTGAAAAACTGTAATTTTATACATATACAATTATGAATATTATGACATTGAAATATTGTCTATGACGTAATCTGTTGCCATAAAAAAGCAAGCCACTCTGAGAAAATTCATGGTGTATTAACACAGTCAACGCGATGATTATTCCTCATTCATACTTATAAAAAGTGAAATACAATAATATTAGTTGTTTGTAATAAAAAAATAAATTTAAAATAATATGCATCCTTTTCTATTATCTGTAAGAAAAATGTTATCTTAATATTAATCTAAGATATGATGCAAAGAGAATAATATCCTCTCGGCACAACAATGAAAAGTGTTATTGTTTTATTTCAGGTACATTCAAAATGAAGAAGGTTGATTTACAAAAGGAAGGATTTGACCCTAGCTTGGTGAAAAGCGATAAATTATATTACTTGGACTTAAAACAAGGCCAGTATCTGCCTTTGGGTCCCGAAGAGTATGAAAAAATTAACAACGGACAGATAAGACTGTGATTTGAAATTGTAAATAGAATCTCTATACTTGAATTTGTTGTCTATGAGACTACGATTAATTAGGTAGGTGTAGCAGAATCCATCTGTTCGGTTAATTTAATGGGGAAAAGTCGATATAACGCCATCTATGTATGATACAGGACATATTTATGATACTGATGGAAATTAGATATAGAAACATCTCGATCTAAATTCGCCTTTCCATTCTATTATAAATCCTGATGTGTCAAATTGTTGCATGTATATTGAAAGTACCAAATGTTTTGTTTATTTTGACTATTATTAATAGTTAATTAATCTCTAAAAATGTTTGCCTAGTGACGATTGAAATTTGACCATTTTTGCTTAGTACAAATTGACAAATTTTGATCTTTGATTGGCAAAAATTGAATACTGAATACTGAATGAAATTAATAAGTCGGGGGCTGTTAGACTACCATAACTACAAAAAAAATGTAACTACGCACTGGTTATTTTTTTCGTAACTGCAATAATTCAAAATTAGCAATTTATGTCTATTTGTATAATATAAAATACTTCATTATTGTATTTTGTAAAACATTTCTGAACACTGATCTATCTAAATACATCGATCGATTTAGTTAAATACATAATTTTATTATCATTTATTAATTGGAATTGGTACTATTTATAGATTGAATTATTTATTTTTCTGTAACTTTCTCACTGTTATCTTCTCAAATATGTTTTTATGGAACCTAATACTTCATAATTCTAATACTATTAGTGTAAAAGGATGTTGAATTCTCATTTTAGCAAAATGTATGGCATTGTTTCTCAACTAAAACCGACTGGAATTGGCTAGAAAAATGTAAAAAAGTGACTTGAAAGTCGTTTCTGTGTTCATTGTCCCGGCTTCATTTGAGTAACTTTTGTTTTACGGTGATTTTATTAATCTCAAACTTTACACTTACATATTATATTTTAATAAGCCATATACGAATCTCGAAATTTAATAAAAATGAATATATTAATATTTATGTTAAAAATGAATATTTAAGTTATGTAGTCAGCTGTGTCTTGGACGGTATGTCGATTATATTTATATAGAAATGTTCGCGACCTATTGATGTTCCTCTGTTGGGTGCGACTATCGCAACGGGCAAGCGAGCTTACTCCAATCCGATATATCAATTAATAAGAAAATACTTTGTATTGTTATATTAGTTACTAATAAAGCGTTTGATAGTATGCGACTGAAACAAAAAAGATTACCATCGATCTAAATTAACAAAGTTGACCTTCCTAATCAAGGTGTCGCTTTTTGTTACAAATTATCATAATTTGTTGCTAAAGTAATCTATCTCCTGTTTCCGTCGCATACTTCCAAATTCTTTTATAAATATCATATTATATAATTATAATGTAAACGAGGGATGTGAATACTATACCTAATAGTACTTAATAAAGTGACAAGAGCGGGTTTATAAAGGTTTGGTATATATGTTCATATGTAATATGTAAGATCTGTTGTTTCTTGTTTGTTGTGTAAAAATAGCTATTAATGCGAGATAATATGTAATTATTTTCTATTTTGTGTAAAGTAGGCATGTTTAGACAAATATGTATACAAATGTTGGGTGTTTTAATTTAAATAGGCAAATTACTTTTACGCCTCATTTGCCTTTTTCAAGAATTGTAGGTAATATTCTCAGGAAGCGTTCCAAAATAGTTTTCAGAAGTAGCAATGCATCTGTGGCAGACCTCAAGTAAGACTTTAATCCTACTTGGTTTAAGAAGTCCTGGGCGCCAGTGACTGCTTATCGCCATGTGGACTTCATGCTTTTTTATTACTAAACATGAAGTATTAATGAGTAATGGTAGAATTTTATGTGATTATACACTGCGACCGTAAAAATACGGTATAATACATATAAATGTATAATATGTTCACGGTGTGAAACTAATTTGGATTCATCCGCCCAATTGTCATTTTAACAGGAATTTTGAATAGATTTATTGCACATTTATTTTTGTCTCTTCATGTCTATAATTCTGATTTTTACCTAAAATTACTACGTCTCAGATAATTGATAATTATTATTATGTAATGATAATTTTCGTAACTCAGTTTAGTGTCAATATTATAATTATGTATTATTTTAACTTGCCGCATTGTTAATATTATATTTATTTTGACTAAAGAAGTCATTCCAGTCTCAACTGTTAAGACTGACCAGAATGTTTTTATTTTCTGTACATGTTAGACTCTTAAGCTTTTTAAGGTATTGGGTAATGGTGCGAAATGCCTTTTGATACATTAAATGTATATTTTGAATACAAATAACTTGTTTTATTTTAGTTGTATAAATAAGGTGATTATTTTTGCTAATGTCTAATTAATGAGCAGAAGCAGAATTTAATAATTATCTTAGTGCTACCTTGAGCTCCTGGCGTACTACGTGAAAAGCTAAAACACGCGCCATTTTTAAAAAGATATTTTTTCTTATGTGAAAGAGTAAAGGCCAGTTACATTAAGACAGCCGGACAGTTTTACAGGAAAGAAATTTTTTTCTGATGTATACATACATGTTTTACAATAGCACAGTTTCACTTTGGAATGATTTAAACGGGTCGTTAACAATGGTAATTATTACTTTTGATATGTTCAACCGCGTACCTTAATTAAGAAGGTTAACTGTGATTGTATTCCTTATACCAATTTAAATTTCTCGTTCACTCGTTGCCACTGCTTTTGTAGTTAGGTAAACATTTTGGCTCACGTCTAAAATGTGTACAAAAAATATTCTATTTGCGTTTGTAAACAAAATTATGCAGGGTCTTCACGAACAACAGAAGTGGTCTTATTTATATCCGTAACCTTTTTGGTGTCGCTTTATATTAACAATCTCAAAAAGCATTTTATATAGCACAAAATAAGAACAACCTCTTTCAAATTTGGATACATAATCTTCTAAAATGAAACGTCACTAAATTGGAACGCCAAAAAATAACGTCGGTCCCGTTGTACCTTTTTTATAAACGTTTATTGTTAAAAGTTTACATGTGTTACATGACGGTTATTTTTTTGTAAAGCGGGCGATCCATTCGGGGATCAGCTGTTCGCGCATGTGCATCTGCCGGGGCCGCCATCGACGCCGCGCGGCCGCTCCACGCACGTCCTTCGCGCATTTATAGAAAAGCGTGCGGAGCCGTCGGTCGCGTCGTTCCGTGCGACGTCCGCGTATTCGTTCGGCCAAACGTTTTGTGACCGGTTGATAGCTAGTCTAGGTGTGCTCCACTGGGCCGGCCGCCAACATGGACGCGATCCTGGCAGCGCTCGTGGCTCTAATGGCATTAGCCGCCGCGATGGCCGCCGTGCTGAGCACGCTCTCAAAAGCGGCGATTTTCGCCCTCTTCGCGATCGCGCCCTGTATCTACCGATACAGGAAGTGTATTTATGTGATCGTAAAAACATTACCCAGGGATACTTTGTGAGTATCTTCTCCTTACAATAACTCCTTTATAGTGAATTTAAACCGTGCCGTAAAGATTACGTTTTTCATAATCATAATACAATGTATAACAAACTATAAAATGGACTGAACTGAACCCTTAAGCCCACAACTCAACATCTAAATCGTAACATCGCCTTGGCATGTCAATATGAACCATGTCTAAAGTCAAAGAAGTCAAATAAATTACTACTTAACTAAAGTTACATCAGGGAAGCCAGGTAAAGAATTTATAAACAATACAACAGATCCCTAAGTGTTACTCAACTAACGGTGTACAGTCAGCAACATTCGCTGAGTGGTCGTTTAACTTCGGCTAAAAGGGTCGGTTATTTGCGCCAGACAAACAATAGCTGGATATGAAGTGTAGTCATAACTGGAAGTATTAAATTAAATAGCAATTAACATTTCCACCAGGAGCGTATTCCACCGCTTCCTTTATACGTTACATTAGTATGTATAGTGAAATGTATGATCCGCAACGTCATCCGCGGACAACGAATTAAGAGGCCTTTGTTTGCGCCTCGGTATTTTAATTCACAACGTTCCTTGCATATTAAATTATAAAGTCTTCTACGGAACTTCATTGCTTTCGTGGTTTTTTTTATCATTAGATTATAAAATAAGATACTTCGAACCATACATGTGTATAGAACTCATGGATTAAATATTATAAATATCAGTCTTCTAAAATAACACGTAAACTTGCAAAATGTAATATTTTTATTACTTCATTTTAATGCGAAAACATCTTACAAATAAAATTATGGTAAACAAAATCAATAATTGCCTATATCGTATGAATACTGACACAATTTGACACAATGTAAGCGTTCTAAAATTGCTCTTAAATAGATGTGCAGCTGTATATCTAGCTGTCCAAGTGTTTGTACCTTTAAAAATAGACGAGTCCATCATAAAGTATAAAATATTATTCTTGTTTCAAATGTGTTGATGGATGCCAGTCAAACACAAAAACTTGGGCAAGCATGTAGACAACGTACCGAATCGAAATAACGGTAGTTCATCGGTTCATACGCCTATTTATTACACTAACTCGTACTCCACGAAAGTACTTAAGACATTTGTTCATGTCCAAAAACATGAAAATATTCGAGTAATTATTAATTTAATGTGCAGATTTTATAACCTAACCTAAGTTAACCTGTTTAGGAAATCACTAATTAGATATGGAAAAAATTGTCAAAACATTTAGATGAGACCATAAATCTGCTAGAATTTGACAAATGCCCTAGTACGATCGTGTTTTAGGCGTAATTGCTCCTTGAACCTTGCTCTTTAGGAAATCGAACAGCCCCTACTACACTGTCTAGGGCGGTGCGTTGAGCCACATACCGAGGTATTAAACAGGAGACATCAAAAATATTGACAGCATTATATTGAATTAAACATTATCTGTAATGTTTAATGTGTTCATGTTTTTGATTTCGATTTTCCTCTTCTTATACCGGATTCTTTCCGCCCACTCCCCCTTTTTTTAGAGAATGAGTTGTCGACGTAATTTTCGCGCAGCATTCGACAATATGTTTATCACCTTAAAATCTCATTAGTTAAAAATTACGTTCATATTAATTTTTAAAGGTATAAGTCCATAGTCCTATTACTAATCGTTAATCCTTACGGACAAAATATATTTTGAACTTCAATAGTTAACCCGTGCATGATTTCAAATGGATGTAGGTTAATACTTATATCAGCCGATTACTACTTGAAGTCATGCTGAGGATCCGGGACAAATTAATAAGAATAATAATGAGATACAATTATGAGGCGACCTCGAAAAGTAATATGCATGTATGTCTACGAAGTTATAGGCAAGTATTTTTAATCGAGAACGCTAGCAAGTAGAAAATTAACCGATTTATCTCATAAAAAGTAGGTAACATCTTTTATATTTGATCTTTGAAGTGACTGAAGGTTCCGTTATCATGTTATCTCAATATTGTATCTAAGAAATACCTAGTGTTATCATAGTTTAAACTATGGCGCAGAATGCCCGGTTGTGTAGAAACCCGCCTACCAACTACGTTCAAACAAGATATCATGTTATTATCTGTATTTCTAATTCATAAAATCCTCACGTGAGGACTGAGATTCTTGATTGAATATTCATTATCAGATAAGTTCTACAACCGTAGTAAGTGACGTAGGTAGTATATAATAAGATTAACTACATGTTCTTGACACCTGTCAATCTTAAAATGTAATTACAATAACATGACTTCAGTAAAACGATCTGATTACTCGCTCCTTTGCTCCATCTGTGGGCTGATCATTATCTATATAAACGACGCATCAACTGTTATTCAATTTGTCTTGTAATTATGTTTCAAACAATGGGTATTTATAAAGACACCCGACATGGTATTCTACCATTACAGAGTTAAATGAACTCACTACGTACTAAATAACAGTTAGTGGGAGAGACATCCGCCATTTCCTTTTTAACTAGTCAAAATTCAAGACACTTAAAAGGATGTAGGAACTTTAATTGGATGCCTATCTATAGATGTGTAGATTTTTATTTGATTTGCATGTGTTACATTTGTTAAGCTTGTTACACAACTTATTCAGTTAGGGTTATCGGTCGATATTACGAAGCCGACGGCGGCACAATAGGAAAAAATCCTTGAATACGTAATTTCGTATATGAATTTACCCTATTCCTGTTGACATTGTGTGTCTCTACACAAACAGTTAATAATTTTATTATTATTTTATGATTTGGTACATTTTGATTACTTAATTTACGTATGTCTGGTCTGGGCTTGTATTTTTCTTTTCGTGATTTCTTAGTTCCCATGACAAGGAATCCTAGTGTGGTGTTATGTGTGACAAAATCGTTATTTTATATATCAATTTATTTTTTATGTAAATGTTATAAAATGTATGTTCTAAAACAGACACATGTAGGTAAAACGAAATGAATAATAATCAAGAGTGAGACTTTTTGATCAAATCTTTTATTCCTATCTCATCTTATTCTTAGAAAAGATTTGGACCCAGCAGTACGACACTAAAAGGTCGATAAGAAGTTTACATGATAGTTACTTAATAACGTTTCTTCCTTGAAATGCAAGAAAACTGGACGCCCGCCCAGCCGCAACCTTAACGTTGTTTATTTGACGTAAGTTGTTCCAGCTGAAGCCAATTGCCAAAGACGAGGCTTCCACTACTAGGTACATTGAATTCGATCGATTTTAATATATTACCTATAACGTACACCAATATGTAAGTCGCTAATCTATGCTGTCTTAACTTATTTTACCTGTAATTATTTGAAGTGGGCAATGCAATAAATGACTATCAAGAACAATCTTTTTACGAAGATTGCCAGACAGAAGCAAAATCTTCTAAAGTCATTTTCCGTAGTTATGAGAGACATAACCTCAGTAGTATCTAATCACCGATACTAGAATTTTTTTTCTACCGCTGTCCCCATAGCGACGCCAAAGTCCGCCAAACGGTAGATATTCGAATATTCAGTCTCTTGGGGAGCAGCCTGACCCCCCTGGCAATGATTTTATAGCAATGAATATTAACGCAAACAAACAATTCACTATTTTATTTGTACTTTGTCAACGATTCCAACAATGACAAACGAATATTTATTTTAATCCTAAAATATTGCATTGATATCGTATGATTAATCGGAGTTGTAGAGATTTCTGAAAGAAATTACGCAACGGATTGTCTACCCAAGATAAGAAGCACTCAGATAAATGTTCAGGAGTAGGTAATCGTAAAATTGGCGATATTCCCAGTTCATGGGGAAAATGTAAGTTTCTAGGTCATTTTACAAGTATCGGCGAATTTGTACTATACGACTTCGAAAGAAGTAGGTATGGTGGTGTGATTGTCTTTTTCTATTATGATTAATCACTTTATTGCGCTGATTCAATAATTTTTGTTTTGTTACTATAATTATGTATTTTTATTCATGAAATAATCAGTGCAAATGTACCTATTATTAGTTCTGCTTAAAACGTAATTAATTTGTTTTTACTTTTTAACATTTACTTTTTAACCTTAACATAGAAAAGTAAAGTACTTGTTTCTCACACAATAAAAATTTTAAAATATTTTTTTTGTCTGGCTTACCAACTTGATTGATTTGGATACATATTTACAAAACGGTTAATAAAAATTACTTAAATAGGATGTGCAAATACTTTTTAAAATTTGCTATTTCAAATGCGAGCGTTTTTCTCAAAATGATATTTACCTAATGAAAAATGGAAATAATAAAGATTTACTTTCGATGCTCCACATACTTGTATTGTACTATATGTATTGTATGCTATAAGGAAATCTACACAAATAATAAAAATCGAAGTTTCTGTTTGTAATATAAAAAAGACCGACGAAGTGCGAGTCGGACGCGCAGGCGAAGGGTTCCGTAGCATTATCATTGAATAATAAATAAAGTTGAACAGTTTTCCAACTACCAAAATAAGTTTGTTTTTCATAGTGTTTATATCAATTACAAAGTTATGTTATTCGGTTTTTGAAAAAGTGAAATATGTCAAAAACTGTCAACCGTTTCTTGTTCGAACCAATTTTCGTTGAAAGTTTTTCTTAACATCTACAACATATGTTTTATCCTGATTTTTCACTCTCTTAGTTTTTAGGTACGATAAAATTATATCAAGAAGCAATTATTAACATGGTTTTTCTATCTGTCTATTTGAGGTGATCTTCCTAACGGTCAAACCGATTTTTATGGGATTTTCACTGGCAGGTAGCTAATGTTATTAGAAGTTATATAGGCTACTATTATTTTAGAGCATGTTCTAGGGTTACGCGTAAAAAGAAAACTCATTAAATCTACCGCGCACGACACATTTTGTAAAAACGGCAGGACTCTACTAGTAATATAATATACATATATTATCCTAAAAGGTACGTATGTACGTATGTCACTATTGTATTCTGTTTTCGACAGTTTATTTAGATCGAATATTAATTGGTACGTTGCGTGTGCTCTGCGGCCGACCTAGACCCATTGTCATGCTTTGGCGCCGCGCGTAACCCCAATCAATACTCCCAAACTTTTAATTATACTTCTACTGTGTTAGTGTTTGAATAATGTGTCACTTCTTTAATCGAAATTATGTATCTATCTGATGTAGTAAGTCATTCGTAGTGATTTTTAAAATAAATCAAAACATCGTATCGTGAGTACCCGTTACATAACAAAATGTATCAATTCCGCGATAATATAAGTCTAAAATCATATATTTTTAAAATAACTCGTCGATTGATCAATATTTTGTTGTTTAAAATAGCCCGTCTGATAATTGTAATCTGTGAGACAAAACTATTATTGGTAACTGAAAGAAATGGCTAAAATATATTTCTAATTTTTTTCCAATAATATATTTCCCGATATTTGGACAAATGCAAAAAGCTTACTGCGCTTAGAAAGAGAAACAAATTAGCATACGTACCGATAATTATTTTATTACTTATACATAACTTTTTTTTTATTAATCTGTATTCAAAAGATAATATTTTATTGTAAGTGATGAACTATTAACTTAATGAAGTAGGTCATTATCGATTATAATTCATATTCACAATAACGCAATAATTAAAAAAAAGGAATAAAGTCCATGAGTTTAAAAAAAGAAATCAGAAATAAATTACTTTTATTAGTGTTCCTCTAAATTTGCCGGTGTGTGTAGAAGAAATTATAGGCATCATTGTATATATACGGGTAAGGAATAAATTTGGCCATAAAAGTATCTACTTATTTTATAAAGCAATAGACAATAACAGACAATATTTTTCTATATTTTCATTTTTCAGAAAAATTTCGCTCGTGCATTTGATTCCCGATCATAAACAGTTATCTAACAGTAAATTTTGAATTATTAACGTGACGATATTAGACATATCATAATATTTAGTATATTGAGAGGCAATGAGACAACGTGTTATAGTTAAAAACGCTTACGGTAAGTGTATATGAAGCATGTTCGATTCGTGACCGGGCGTATGTTAAATAAATAACAGATTTAATAGTTTAAGCGTTTGAAATTGTGCCAATTGTCTTCATAGGAAACAGTGCTGCAATGCTGCATTAAGATTCATTTATTATATATCAACAGACAGTGATCGTGCCAGACACAGGTCGTTTCGGACAAAATAATATTTTTCTATACAGCATCTGTGCGGCGGCGGTGTTACTATAGTTCCATGCCTGTAAATACGTATAAATAGGCAGGGTGCTTATTAAAGCGCTGTTTTGCTTTATTTATTTTTTTATTGTAGGGGCCGTTTCATTTTTATAACGGCATTAGTCATCAGATAACTATCAGGGATAGTATTTTAAATATGGCACATGAATTATACATTTATTATACATGAACAAATCTATTTGTATAACTCTACATTTATACCTTATCTTAAAATGATGCATTCAATGACAAATGTTCATAGTTGTAAAAATAACTGTGAATATAAATAAATCTTATCGTTTATCTTTGTAAAATGTGTTTCACACCGACTTATTCCTCTCGACATTCCACAGCATCTTTATGTACGCAATGCGGTCGCTAAGACGGTTTTAGTTAATAAAAATGTGGTATCTTTAAAGAATTCGGAAACAAAAAATATAAATGTATTACCTGAATAACATAACAGAAGTGATACACTAGCGGTGGGATCACGGTCTCTTACCTAAGAGGTTCGAGGTTCAAATCTCCAGCAAGCAACTCTGATTTATCGAAGTTATGTGCGTATTAGAAATTAATTATCATTTGCTTTGCTTTAATTATCATTTGAAAATATCATGTGAACAACTACAAGCTGGAGAGGTCTTCGATAAAAAACAGTTTTAAAAGGTGTGTAAAGTCTACCAATTCGCACGTAGTCAGCGCGGTGCACTATACCCCTAACATTTTTTTTCGTAGGGAAACCCTACACGCGTTCCTCTCAGCCGCGGGGGCAGCGGGGAGGATATGCCGGACTCCTACCGGCTAAAACCCCACGGTGTTCCTTTGAACGCCCTTTGTGGA
>DWRA01003972.1:0-11385 GCA_018250295.1 Spathilepia clonius | reverse complement strand
TATAAAAATATATAATTTTTTTTTAGTTAAAGACTCTTTTTGCAGCATGTGTTTGTAGGAAAGATTTTATATCACTTTAAGTGTTAACCGACGAGCACCTCGGTGAATATAAGGCGGAAGTGAGCCGGCGTCGCATGTTAGCTAGCTCAATCACCCGCTCGCGCTTTAGCGGCGACTAACAATATTAGCTGTGATTGAGGAGTAACAAGGCATTTTGCACCTGAATATTACCTTTCATGGATATACATTATGGATCACGTAAGCGATACAAGGGATTTTTTGATAACTAGCTAAAGCCAAACAAACAAGCCAAACATTCGGTTGTAGATATACATAGTAATGTAAATAGTTAAATAGTTTGTATTATAAAACAAGATTACAATATTATTTGTTTTAACTACTAACTACGTTTATATTTAGTATTTTGTAAATAAAAACATCAATAACATAGTGTTTACATTGATGGAGAATAGAATACAACTCGAACAATACTGAGTCTGTATTGTTGTTAGCTATCAAAACTAGATTTGTCTTTCTATTGAACGCGGAGCCAATTTGACGCTAAAATGCTGTGTTTCGCAACGAAGTTATTCAGCTTCACAAATAATTGATGTGTTTTATGTACACACAAATAACGAGGATGGCAAAGGCTCATTGATGGATGGGTCGATTGTGACCTCTTAGCTACATGGCAAACCCTTCATCAGAATGTATTACGCTCACATGTAAATGCCGCGGATTGTAATCTTGATTGATATTGTTAACAGAGTCCCCGGCCATAATTAGTACAGTTACCCGATTGAATAAACTGATATATGTAAACTATGTATGCCTACCTCTAATGTATAGTAATTTAGCCACTGCTTTGATCTCAGCTATGATAATGAATAATGATTCAGCAAAGCTTGTATCTTCAACGAAATTGACTGTAATATTGAGTAAATATTTGGTACATTTGAATATCTCTACGCGTTCTATTGTAAGGTAGAACTGTAACTAGGAGTCAGGATCTCCGAACATGTATTTCTGTCATAAAGCAGTTTTGGTTTGACGGGTGTGGCAAGGCTGGCGTACTGTTGTGAAGCGTTCCACCGTAATCCTCAACGGTAGCTACGCTTCAGATTGGTTTCAGGTGGGGTATAGACTTGTCTGTTTCTGGCTATCTCTAACGTCGAATTCTAGTTCGCTATTCTATCACATGTAAACATAAACTTAAATGTAGGTATCTTCACGGCAGGATACACGCAACTTATAACAACTGAATTATTTGTTGCTCTTAATATAAGCCTATTACAGCGAAACTGGAACACATTAATTTCCTACTGGTGAATTACTAAATTGAGGTACAAATTCTCCAAAGACGGTTGACGCGTATCCATTACACGAATGCATTATTGCATACCACTTACGAGCTAGTAAGCACGGACGAACATTTAAACTAGTAGGTACATACCAGTGAAATTCCACTACCAGTGAAGTTCTATATCTATTAATAAGAATCTGTATTGAATTTTACTTGTGGAAATGTAGGTTATTTTGCATTAATTGGACGACTAAGTTTGCTAGAAATAAATTTGGCATTGCTGGAGATGAAATGAAAATTATTTATTGTTTATTTTGTATAGTCACAATATTTTTTCTTATACTGCCACTGGATTGATTTCTAGAATTACCCATACACGCTACTAAACCAGGTACATTATGGACTTGTCTGCTCCCTAATTCGCATAATATTACTTATATTTATGAAGATTGTGGGTAAAATGGACGAAATAAAATACATACAATGATAGATGGGTGACATCGTTTTTCAGGACAGATAGCGTTAGATACTACCACCACATTATTTGCCAGTTCGAAATTGTTCCCTTTCGTCATTTGTGTTATGTTGATCTCATCGCGTCGAGCCGTAGTGTAGATTTTAAATAAAGAATTTTTCCTTTATGGAAAATAGTATTTTTTTAATTTATGACCTTTTTATAGCATTATTCAGTTTAAAGCATGCATTATTGAATCATCGGCGAAATAGTTTTACTGGCTTTAATAATTTTTTTTGAGGATTTATGTCCAAACAATATTAAATAAAGGTCATAATTCTATGTTCCGTAACGCATTTTCTTATTATTTTTTAAAATGTTATGTATTCATAAAATATTATGTAATAACGATTAAGTTTAAATAATTATTGTTATTTAAATTGAAAAAGGACATAATTACAGCTACTTCAAATTGAAACACATATCGTGATATGTGTATTGAATAATTTTACCACAAACATAAACAAGAACAAAACAATAAGGAAACATCGATTCGAATCGTTTCCTGTATCCGAGAAACAGGCGGAAACTGTGTACTCGGACAATAGGAGCAAATTGTACAGGTGGGAATTAATCAGTGTTTCGTAACAGTGTTCGAGGTAAGCCGGGAGCATATTATTGTTAAGCTTACAATTCATCGTTTCAAGTTTCGTAAGGGTTATGTTTAACGTAACTATATGTACCGTTTTCAGCTACTTTGTCTCGGTGTGCCGAAGAAAACTTCAGGGACGTGTATATATTTTAGTAGAAAAAAAATAAGGTTGGTTACTAATATTAAATTGTATTGTTTTTTTCAAGGTATTAAGTATTTAAAGAACCGAGGTGCACAAAGGTTCCACAATTTGTTAGCACGCCAAGATTTGTATTTATATGTTTAAAAATGCACTAAGAAATGTTTATTATAACTTTTAATTGTATGCAATACTTAGCATTCCATATAGAATGTCACCATAAGAAATGAAAGTCGTTAAGTAAGCGCGCAACTGCCTCTTAACGCGAGTTAAACGTAATCCAGATTTGAGTGAAGTAATTTAAATATGGCGCCGGCGTGCTCGCGGGAAATGTGGAGAAATACGAGTAAAATGTGTGCTGTATAAAGCGGAGTTAATGCGTTGATAGAGAAACTTGGTTTATTTTGTCACGATGGTAAATTGTGCCGAAATAAACAGAGTGTGACCGAGGTGTTACTGGAATAAATTGTGTACATTAACACAAAGGAATACAGGAAGTTATGTATCCGATTTTAAAATCCATATTATGCGAATACCTTGCAATATCTGCATGCATTGCAATCTCTGTACTTCGTTTATAAGTAAATTGTACTACAAATTTATTTTAAAAATATTGTACATAAAATTATACCGAACTATAGAAAAACAGTTACTCACGATAACCAAATAGAACAAGTCTGTCATTTAAATTTACTTGTATTGTCGTGTCAATCACGTTTTCAATAAATATTTATTATTTAATTATATTATGTGCTATAATATTATGCACGTATATTAGAAATATTTAAAATACCTAAGTAGGATAACACATAATATTAAAAATATCACAGTAAGCTGTGACATCTTGCTTTAAAAACAAATTATTTACACTGGCTAATATTTTTAGCTCTTGACATTTTCTACTCGGTTTACATAAAGTATGTGAAAATTAAATTGCTGCGCTGCGGAGCGGGCCGCGCCTACTGAATGTCCCAAGTTGAGTGCGCTTTAATTTTCCGGGCGCAGTGTGTGCTACAATGGACGTGGCCCGCGGCCATCATTACGAGGTGCGGCGCGTCTTTCATCCGAAGTTCCACTTCGTCAACTTCGTTGTGCAATGCGTGAATGCAATTCGGAGGATTAAAAGTCCCATCATTTGTATACCGCCTGGATATTTGCTACAGGAGTAGTATCGCTTCTAATTATTAATTTTCTGATTTTAAAATCATTTATTACCTACTTGTTTATTAATATTATCGTGTCCGGGATTTTATGTCATTGAAAATATTTTTTTAGTAAATTATCTATTTTTTTTAATTTATCACTAAAATTCAAATTATATTATAACATATTACATATACAACTAAAATGTAGTGCTGTAAGATCCTACTAAGATTTACATTTCATTTCTAAACTTGTTTCGACTTACAAATTGTATTTTTATCAAACTTACTGAGATATTACGAAAATTGCTTGCTCTACAAACCCTGTTCGTACTGATAAGGATTAGTAGCAAAAAATATTTACGACAATACCCTGGACCATATACCCTGCTGATAAGTCTTATCTTGACCTTTTTATGGGGGATATGACAGCGGTCGATTTAAGTGCACACTCGGTTACCTATCTCCGAACCATTTTTCTAGGTCGTAACTTCTGAGGGATACAAATACAACACTTTAAGAGCGCTGTGTACATGTTATACTCAATTTTTGTTCAATATTTTCGTATGTCTGACTTCGTTTCAACAGCAATAACGTGAATGGTTTTCGTTTTCCTTAAACTCTTGTTTCACGGACGCGAAAAAGTAATAAAAATGTACATTTTGATTCTTTTGTTGTCGAGGAACAAATATTACACAATTACAAAATCTTAAAATAGTCGCTATTTATTATATTTTCTTAATGTATGTTAACTAAATTGCATTGCAAAACTGTAATAATTTTACTAAGATAATTTTTTGTTATCTAAGAGGTCAGCTCTTAAGCTACATACCCTTCAAGTCTGTCATGGTACTTACGGGACACCCTGTATAATTTTATATATATAGTAAAAAAAAATCAAATAATCAATGTATGCACTGTACTATATTGCCGATATATAGTGTTTTATAAATAGCTAAAGTGTCAGCAGCCGAATATTATGTTAAGGAGTTTTAGGAACGTACAGAATCACGTATTCCGTTTTGCGTTTACGTAACGAATTAGCAAAAGTTTTGTTGTAATACTAGTTTTTACCTCGCCTGCGCTCGCGTCCTCGCTCCAACGTGTTTAGATTTATGCTGCATACATTATGCTGTTACGTAAACTTTTACAGCTCGTGGAAGTGGAAGTTTGGATAACGTTTCGTATACGTAATTCCGTATAACTACTGCGCGGAATGGATTAAATAGAAACGCTTTTGAAATATGTTTCACTATACGTTTTGAAACTGGGTGAATTGAAAGAAAATAAAACTTAAAGTCAAAACTAGCACGTTGAATTCTTTAGTTAAGTTCGTATTTGTATCTGAAGTATACCGTTATTAAAATTGTAAACGAAAGTGGGTAAATTTTTTTATCTGTTCATAGTTTTTTGTATGCTGTATATTTAAATTCCGAAATAGAGACCAACCAGTAAGCTATGTCAGCTACTGAGTTTAACCAACTGTGTATAATACATTTGTAAAAATATATTACGTCAACGCAGTGCAAGTGACAACAAAATAATAACAACAAAATACTTAACACCGTATAAAGGCAGAAATAATTTCGGTTGACTATAAAAGTGGAATTGTCAGCCCGAATAAAAGATCATGTCAAAATGTCTCCAAAACAATTACGTCGAGGAACGTTATTAGTATTCATCAAGCCACTCTCACAGATGCCGGTGGTCCCTAAAAATTACTCGGAAGATTTCACGAACATCATTCCACCGGCTCATCCCCTGCAATTAAAACGCACACGAAGGGTTGCACCGCTTTCCAAATTGCAAACACGTCCATTGTTTTAATCTACTCCCCTCTAGAATCCAGTAGAATATAATACAGAATAAAGATCATCCACGTAACTATGACCCTTTAGCTTAAGTGTAGCTACCTACGAATAAGTGAGGACGAAAGCTCAAGTGGAGTTGGTTGGGCCATCAGGAGGAATCCACCGACGTTATACTTGATTGAAATATTAATTTCAAGAGCTCTCCCAGTCGTGATAACTGCGGTAATTATTGTCCAACTGTTTTTATTACTTTGAAAATTAACAATATTCCGCTTTCGCAAGTGGGAATATTTGCATGCCATTAACAACGGAATTGTCTATTATCATTTCAAGTAGCAAATAACCAAATAAGCAACGTAAATATATGTATGTATATCATTATGGAACATGAATATTCATAAAACGAAAGAACGTGACAAGGGAGATTTGTTACTTCTATATAAAAAGACTTAAAAGTAACTAAGTTAACAAACTTCAAGAATTAAGTAGCAAACTAGCTCGCGTGTTCACCTGATGGTACGTGGTTATTGCCACCCACGGTCATCCGCAACCAACTCCACATACGAATAGAAGAGGGGTTCTACCTAAAACCGATCTCTTCACTCTTCCCTTTTGAGGACTAATATATGTATAACAATAATAACAAAATAATAAGTCAACCGGCATCCATGTAAACTCAAGTGTTGCTACGCTTGAAATGGCAGTGGTAGGTACCTACTCGGTCGAACTACACTAGTTCCACCACCTTTCTCCACCTACATACTCAATTATTAACCTTGCTTATTAAAATGGAGTGGAAACCCTCGTCAGCTGACTGCGGAATCGTATAGTTAATACATAATAATATTTATAATATTCACCTTATCATAAGCATCGAAACTAACGCAGATAATTTAATTCTCGTAAAATAGATTCAGCATTAAATAAAATAACAATAAAACATTATCCTTTGACAACAGTAGGTATTACATGACACCCACTGTACGATAAATTTTAATTAAATTCCCTTGTAGTAACGCACCTGGGACGTACAGCGTTACATTTATTAGCCATAGTTTCCTTTGAAGCACTGCGGTTTTTTATGGATAGTCTAGCTTTTTACCGCGACTTTATGCATATAAACGAAGAATACGATCGAAGGACACTGCATGAACTCAAGCAGTATTTTAGATCTAAATTAGGTTTACGTATCGTCAGCAAATTATCATCTCAATGCTGGGCACGGGTCTCTTCTCGCAGAGGTATTTAGGCCATAGTCCACAGCGCTAGCCAAAAGTGAGTTGTTAGAATTCACATATCTTTGAGACCATTTTTTCAAAATATTCTAAGCTGTGTATGTCTGCTCACGATTTTTTCCTTCGCCGTTAAAGCAAATGATAATTAATTTCTAAAACATACATAATTTCAAGAGATCAGAGGTGCGTGTTAGGGATACAAACCTTAGACCTTTCGCCTGAGGAGCCATGTTTTAATTACTAGGCTATCCCTCCCTAACATTAGATTACGGGAACCTATGATAATGAAACGAATTGCAGTAAGTGAGTGGACTCCCTAGTGCTTTGAAAAAGCTGACCTAACGTATATGAGCAGATCTATAGACATTTCAGATCCAATTTTTATAAATCGACTATCAGAAGAGCAGAACTTCCTCTAATGGTGGGGTATCTGCAAGAACGTATTCTCAGCGCTCACTAAGCGCAAGTTGCTCGTACTGTTATGATCTGGGTTCTAAGTCTAAGTAAGTTTTAGGGGATGTTGCCAAAGCTGTTATTGTTTGGAGAACGCTCATAGCGTGATTAATATAAACAGCTTGTATTAGTCTGGTTTGGGCTATACGAAAGTTTGTGCAATATTCCTTGTGCGATAAAACCGCCGGCGCTTGCGAGGTTAGTGAGGTTTAGGTTTTGTATATTAATGAAATATAATTTACTAATTAATATTAACACAGTAAATAAATTTACGTAGAGTTAACATCTTAAAATGGCAAACAAAGTGCCATCGTTTGTTGATTGGAAAATTTATCGTGATGCCAGTGTTGATGGAACCACAAGTATATTTTAGTAGTAACCTTTCATCATTTAGGATGGAGGTTATTTATCTAATGTTATGTTTTATTAAAGTATATTTGTAGCTAATAGTGCAATTTATAAATATTATAAAAATGGTACAAAAGTGTGGTACAATTAAACAAATGACTTAAAAACATGTTTTTTACTACAGCTAAATAATCAAAATTCGGTGCGGAAAAGTAACAAAAGCGAATATGCCGTAAATAGTGTTTTAAACGCGGTTGTGGGAAATAAAATTTCGGTGCGAATAATATTTTTTGCTATGCATAATTTGGGATACTGCTATCCAACAATGTAATTAGATGAATAGTTTTAGTAAACCAAAAATATAATATTACCTATAAGTATCAAAAAGCTTTCTTAAATGATTTATTTCGTAAAGGCCTGGCAGATAGATACTAATTTAATTTTAGAAAAAAAATATAATAATTTCCATGAATTAAACTCTTTAGGCTGTCAAAAAATTGCGTTATACGTTATACTAACAAAACCAAACTGTAACTGGGAATAAATGAGAATTGTAATTAAAATATTTGGACCTTAAAGTCCTATGATAATATTATGTACTATAAGCAGTTAATTTAATTCACATGAATGAACGTTTGTAGTCCCATCGACGGCGAGCGGTTTTAATAATAGAATTTAAGTCTTATACCTGACAAAAGTGTACAAATGCGAAAATGGTTTTGAGGTCAAGAGCTAGTTTTCGCGGCGAATAAGAGCGAGTGGATGCCAAGGGGCAGCCCTTCAAGCGCAGCATAAAACTTCTAGCGCCAATACCATGCCAATACTCCGATAGAATTGACAAGTCTCAAGCCGTTCCCGTTCTGTTGACACGTTTTCTTCGGTAAGCTAAGATTTCACAAGTCCTGTGACGGGTTTTTAGGACGCACGATGATATATGGGTTTTAGTACAGAATTCCTGAGGTTAAACGATTTTTTCAAGTCTTTCTTATTTACCTTCTTCGCCTATCTAGACGGTTGGCATGAGATGTCAAGGCTGTACTTTGAATGTAGCGGTAGAAGTGGAGGTGTAAAATATTCTGCAAAGTTTATTGTACGAAAGGCAGAAAATTTATACAAATCGGTTTAAACAAGACTTTCATCATCGCATTTTAAAAGTCCACTGCTGAATATAATTTTGAATAGAACCATTGAATTTACTTACGCAATACTTGACTTCTAGTTTTTCCTGTGTACCTGTTCGTTTTTCTGGAAAGTGTAATCTTGTGACTTACGTGTTCTGTATTGTTTTGTATGTTCCCGTGAAAGTCGCCACACAATTGGTCTAAACGAGAAAACGTGTACAACTCATGGACAGACACTTCTATTTTACTTATTTGCACCTACATTTACATTCCTGCCACTTAATAAAAAATTTAACTAGGCTTTTCTATGCAAAAGGTGTCTAAGGTACTTATTACGGTCGCAATACGTAATAACATAATTATTACCTATGAAACTGTTAGTAAAAAAATTGCATAGAGCATTCTAAAATGTCTGATGGAATTATTTTATTAAAATGAACAAAATAATAGTTTGAGCTTATTATCATTATGTGACGATTCTATTTAGTTTTTATATATAAAAGAAAAAAAAAAGAATAATTATGTAACACCAACACATTTTTTCGGCAATTATTGAAAACATGTACCTATTTTATACACATTTACGTTTTATCTGGTAGAAGTATTAAACAAGCTGGTTAAGTATGGGTATAGGAATTCTGTAGTTTAGCCTGAGCTCAGTAGTTACACATACCAGAATAAGAAGCTCCCGCGAGAAGTTGATAGGTAATTATGGCTCGAACTTTGAAAACTTTACAAAGAAAAAACAATTCATAAAAAAACTGGTATATTTTATAAAACTCTTCATTGAAGTGCAAGAATAACTGGTATTTCAATCGAGAGCTGCAAATCGTGGCGGTTTTTTCTTTTATAAACTATTCAAATTAATCTTTCAATAACTTTACTGTGCATTTATGTACCAAAAATTATTTTCCAAAAAATAATCACTCTTTATAATGCCTATCAATATTATAGGAAATAAGTATTCAGTATTACAAAAGTAGAAAAATACATAGTAATGATGCAATTACGTGGAAGACAATATGTGAATTATTCGCATAATGATGCGTAAACGGTCTCATTTTCTTTTTATATAATTATTTTTACAGTAGATATATTAGCTCACTTGAATATTTTCCGTATTTTGTTAATAATTACCGACCATGGAGGACTTGTCCGATAGTTTTAAAATGAATTTCTTTTGCTGGAAAGTATTCGGCATTTGGCCGGGAAAGTCGCCGTCCAAATACTACAAATATTATTCGTTCTTCTACGTTTTTATTTTCCTCATTATTTATAATGCTATTCTTACCATTAACTTGTATTACACTCCTTTGGAAGTAGAGCTGATTATCGAAGAGGCGATATTCTATTTTAATGAAGTCGCAATAATGATGAAAGTAGCCACTATACTCCTATGGCGAGATGAAATCCTAGATTTGTTTAAAATATTAGATTGCAACGCATTTAAAGGAAATGATGAAGGTGGCCGAGAAATAATTGCAAAAAACATCAAGAGGTACAAAACCTGTTGGAAATGCTATGCCATACAATGCAACTTCACGATATTCCTAGGTTCCTTTTTACCTATTATCATGAATTGCCTGCCCGTTCACTACAAAATTAAATTCCCAGTATCAAAATACCTTTTATTGAGCGCCAAGACGAGAGATCAGTATTTCGGATGGTTATATTGTTACCAAGTTATTGGTCTTTATGGGCAAATGATGTACAACGTGAATATAGATTCGTTCTTCGCTGGTCTCTTGTTTTTTGCCATAACACAAATGCAAGTACTTGATCATCAGTTGAGGAGTTTGCAATGGAACGAACAAAACTCAAGAGGCAATCTAGAACAGACTAGAGTCCGTGAACTAAAATATTGTTTACGACATTATGATGATATTTTGAAGTAAGTATGTAGACATTAATAATATAGCTCACTGACTAAAATTACTTAAATATATCTACATAAGATAGCTGATTATTTTAAATTACACAGTATTCAATAAGAACTTAATAAATAGATTTTTATATTTCACTAATTTCTTAACAACATCAATTCACACACCTCACATGTATTAAGAGATGGTTTAGGTGGTAAAACTCCAATAGTTCAGCTCCGAATACACCACTCCTATTATCATTTCTATCTAATAACAGCAGTACCTATTAAGCGCTGCTATGTTCAAGTTTGAAAGGTTTAAGGTAAGGGTGATACATTTATCTGTGGCGTTCAAATTCAGCCTTAGAAGTAGCAACGTATCTTTGGCAAACTTCTTGTAGAACTCTAGTCTTGTTATATTTTTGCGGATTCTATTTCGTAGAATTTTATAAGTGTAAACTAAATTATTTTCGGATTTTAGATACTGCGCCGGTGTCCAAAACATCTTCAGTTTGATGTTATTTGTCCAGTTCGGCATGGCATCAGCTATTATTTGTGTTATATCATGTGCAATATTCCTGGTATGTGACCGTCTCATAATATGTACTTCATACTAACGTTACCAAGATTGGTTAACTGGTCACTGTCCGAATAACAAGAGTTTAGGCTGTAGTGTGACACGCTCATTAATGAATTGGCAGATTTTATATATTTTTGTTTTATATATAAGCTAATTTATTTGTTATATATTACTTAAAAATAACTGGAAATTAAATTTGAATGGGGGTGCTCTCAAATGCGTGAGAGGGTTACTGACGCCTACGCGGTACTTTTACCAAGGAGCTCTTACTCATTGATGAAAC
>DWRA01003971.1:0-11385 GCA_018250295.1 Spathilepia clonius | reverse complement strand
AGGCAATTTTGCAATCCTCCACATTCCCGCCACAGATGGGCATACAATAGAATAAAATATTACAAATAAATTTAATTAAAAGCAATATGTTTCTTTTTTCCTTAATTCCTGTTTCTTCATACTATAGCAATATTATGTCCGGCTTCTGTAGCATCCTTTCTGTGAATATAAAGATAACAACAGGCTTTGATATTTTTCTCTTTATCTAGACAAATGTCAAGGAACCTCTTTCTTTGCTTAGAATGCCATTTGGTTTAAGAGACGATATGAAAAATATTATTAACTTAACTTACAACGTGTGCGTGACGCTCAGACTCATGTGTACGATTGTATCAGTGTGCGTGAGCCTGAAAATAAGTATAGGGAGAAATGGCGAGTGAAGCGATGTCAGCAAATGTTGAATGAAAATCAAGAAATGCTATTATTGTATTTTACACACATCCATAAGTTGAGTTAAGTATGTATACAAACGTTTAATATCTTTTTATCTTCGACTAAGTAATTTGTCAACTTCACACGATTAAACCGATAGAATTAAAAGCAAATAAATAACGGTCACACCAAAAGGATACAAAATAAAAAGAGAATCCGGCAAATCAATCGGGTGATTGTACCAGTGCGCTGGTGCATTGTTGGGCAATTTGTAGCAATTTACTGAAAGCAGAAAGTATATTGCTTTTAGGGAATTGAAAATAAAATTCAGCACGATTTCAGGAGGTAACGCCGTGCATCTTCGTACGTGTTCTCGTTCGGGTGCGAAATCGTACTTCGATATACCTAGCAGTTTTACCCACGCCGTGAAATATACTATTTATGCTACGCGCGAGTTCTTACAACCACTTTCATTATAATTTTAATATTCTCTATTATATTTCGCATATTTTATATATATTGTAATATTTAATATTTTTCGTAATGAGCGACCGTACCTAAACATCCTTGTACATTCAATCTAAGGATAAGTAAAAGGTCAATCGACCACGCAAATCGGAGGTTAAACTATACTGCAGTTCACAACAACACACATCAACTTGTAACGAAAATAAATGTATAAAGTATATAACTCTATACTTGTACTCCCGCGTGATATCAAACACCCTCTAAATTCACTCAATTTCCTTGAAACCACGAGCGGTTTGAAATAAGTGTGGTAATTCTTAACAATTTACTGGACACAAAATGTCGTATCAACTCCTTGGAATCAAAATAAAATTCAGTGTGGAGTAGAATTTCTGTAGAAATATTATTTATCAGCCAACAACGTAAATTTTCGTACGTGGTCTGATTCAAATAGAAAACCACAGTAGATTTACGAAACGGAAATGTTCTTACTCTTGTATTGTTTTTGATTCGCCCATATAACGCGTTACGATACACGATATTACAACATATACTTACGTATTAGATAAAATTTAAGTACTTCTGTGTCGTTTTCAATATAACTACCAAGCCAATAACGTGACTTCTTACACGAGGTCTGGATAGAATGCGAAATGGGGCATATGGCTCTGTAGATATTCTAGTGCTTACTCTGGTAGTCTAGTTAACTTAACATTTTCCCGGATCTAAGTAACGGCGATAAAATTGTCTTTGTAGCGTTTTGTTTCGTTTCGCAGTAGTAATTGTATAATATAATATATAATATTATCGGATACTAGTTCTATAGGATTATTATTCCTACTAGAAGTATTGTTTCATAATTTCGAAAGTAATGTTTTAACTTTTATTCGGAGTACTTTTTTAAAATAACTTGAAATAAACCTAAATATCGTCCTAAACAATAACAACGATACTTTATGTTAAGATATTTTGAATACCAATATTTGTCAATGAAGCCCTCTTTTAAGCGTGTACTTACATATAAGAAAGTACACTAAAATAAAATATATTATTTTCTCCAAATAGCACATTGCAAAACGAAGATATCCGTACGTGGTCTCATTGGTATGCGAAATCGAAGTTAGTTTGAAATACAGCGATATATCAATGTTCCCCGCACCGACAAAATAGCGCTTGATATTTCGCACGGTTGCTTCCTGGGTATTTTGAAGTTATTTTCAATTCTACTCTGTATTTGAGAGTTAGATAGTAAAACCCATTCGAACGTACGAGGGTTTCGAATAAAAAACAATCGTTCACTATAACCTGTGTTTCGGATAAAATACCTCTTTAGTCTCTTCGTACGTAAATATTTGTCATAATAGAATTTGGACGTTATTAATTTGAAATTTTTAAAAGATGAAATCTAATTATTTATAGCTGTAACGTAGCAAAGCATCGCGATAAGTACCATTTTGCCTAGTGTTTTAAAGTTCACTGTTTACATTCTATGCATTTACCTCTAATTTTTCGAAGATATTTGCGTATTAATAGTTACCTTATATATGCCTTTATGAGCTTAAAAGTACTGTACAAAATCCTCAAAAGAATGTAAAGTCCACCAATCTGCACTTGGCTAGCATAGTGAACTGTAGCTTAAATCCTTCTCATCTTGAAAGGAGATCCGAGTTCAGTAGTCTGAGAAATAGATTCATAATAATGAATATAAACAAAATTTTACCGTGTTGTTAGCAAAACACTTGCAAAAAAGCTACCGGTAGAACCGAACGTCATTTATCCGTAGTTTTTTTCAAAAGTTATCTATAGGTGTATTTTATCCTACAAAAGGGTTTTGGAATAAAAGAGCGCGCGGGCAAGCTCGTTACAAATAACAAAACCTAATAAAACAAATTTTGCGAATAACGCAATCTAAGTTCCCAACTTCATCCATAGTAAAGCGGGTCGAAAAAATGGGTTGGCCTTAAAATAACAGCCGCAATAGGGAAACGGGAATAATGTCTATATAATGACTTTTTGTTTTCGTTTGATCCACAAAGCCTTTTTGTTGAACGATTCTGCGTAATTCGTGTAACTGTTGGCGCGAGCGTAAAGGAAAACATTTTCCATTGATTGCACGCTGATTATTTTCTGTTATGCTTCTCATTCCTTGTAGATGTAATATTTGTTTGGTCTGGTTTATTTAAACATTCATTTTAAGGATTCCGTGCTCCAAAATAATGATATAGTACAATGTTAGCATGAAATAAACATTAGTATTAGTAAATGCAGTAATTAACAATTACGTACGTTGACTGACGTTCTAAATAAAAAAAAAATTATATGTTTCTTACAATTTTTATATTATTTCTTATTCGGAAGTGGTCTCCACTTACATTTAGAAATATTAGTAATATTTAACATATTATTTCATGAAAATTATTAATATCATACACGATGTCATGGTAGAAATTCAACTATATTAATATTTGTCTTTTATCTATAGCATTTAAAAATAAGGAGATCTATTGTATTTGTAGTAGTGGATATGTCAGTAGAGTTTTTATACCTTACTTAATACTTTTTGTCCCTCAGGATCAGATGCGGAACCGGTTTGGAAGCTCCAAGACCCTGGTTTCGACCAAGGGTATGGGTCGGAGCGGTCGCCGGAAGAAGACTACGTGCCGCCCGTCGCACCCGCCATATCTCTTGAGGAGTATGAAGCTGAATTGCGAACCATCTACCCTTTCATCACCGATGGTAAGTATTCATTTTAGTTGAAAAATATGTGGCGGAAACTGTTTGTAATTCAACTCGTAAGGCACTATCGTCGTACCAAATTTGTCTTATAACAGTAGTGTTATATATTCAAGTTTGGAGGTTATGATATAGCGAACATTTAAGCGAGACATTTCAATTTAGCCCTCTGCGGTAGCAACACTGGCTAGCAACCGTCTGTTGCAGACGTCGGGTCGAACACCATTCTTATACCATGTGTGTTGATTGCAGGTTTTGGTGGTATACGCCGTAATGCTAGTTCGCAGTCTCATAATATAAAAACCTATTTCTGTCTAATATTTCTACTTATCTAATTGAATTTTCTAACAATTCGTTATCATCCGCGCGATAATAACAAATCGTTAGAGATATCAATAAAAGGAAGCAAGAGGTCTTTACATATTCTTTCAATAATTATTCTTCGATCAACAACTCTTGTCGTTATTTGTACTTAACGTGACGAAGTTGACGATGGTATTACAAATAATATAGGTAATATTGACACATGAATAGCATGGGACGAGATCAATATTTTAAAACAATCACATCGTTACTTTAGTAAATATTCATTTCACATAAAACGGTCACTCTATTGACGTAAATAAAATCACAAAACCGCACGGCTTTGCCGGCGCTGAATGTAAACGAATTAATGTAGTTGCATTTTCAACTACGAGTAAGTTAGAGGAAAAACCACGTTTTGCGGTACACTGCCATGAAATTCTTCCAGCACACATAAATTTCAGCTATTCCATACATTTCAAGAGAGGCAGATATTTTTTTGCAAAAAGTAGTACTGAAGCTAACTTTACCACAAAAGTTTTCATCCCCTTAGAGTTGCAGAAGCACTACAAAGTTGCATGGATCGGTTTGTTTCAAAGTAGAGACCGAGTGAAGTTGAAATGTATAGCATGAGAAGATATATTTGTATTCGTGTAAAAAGAAAGAAGATGCTTACATAGCGATAGAAAGGATTTATTTGCTTTTTTATTTAAGTATGTATTTTTTTATATATGGGGTATCAAACGTGGTAGAAACAGTATACTTCCACTGGAGAGATACTGACATCGCGGTTCTTTCTATCAGTTCTTGCTTTTGGTGGAAGTGTATGGATGCCAGCTGACTTACATATGATGCGAACATCTTAGTCTTCAAGAGCTGCACTTATGATCGGCTTCAGGCAGAATGCCTTATCTGTATTGACTTTGTTAAAGGTATCCATGGGCGACAGTGGTCACTTGCTATCAAGTGGATGGCATGACGTTTTACTACATCTAAAAATCTTATATTACTATTGAATATTATTCGTCCTACTACAACAAAAAAATACATATAAAAATATTCCAAGATTTTAACATGAAAATATTTTTAATCTACATAAAGTAATCACTAGGACGTACGGAGTTGAATCTGTTGGAGTGTAACGAATAGTAACGGAGTGTAGTTGAACTGCGTCCCGAGTGGTTTACTCTGCGGTACTGCCTCTGGTCCTTAAATTTCATTAACGTCGCCATCCTATTTGCATTTTATGCTATTTACGGTAAATGCGGCTTGCGGCGAAATATCATTTATTTTTTTTGTTAATACAACATCTTTCTGTTGTTTTTAAAGATGCTAGAGTAGTTTAAATTATAGGACTTTTTAAGGCAAATGTAGGCTACATTTGTCTTAAAAAGGTGGTAAAAGCTGTATAGTTCGCCTGGGAGGTACCACCAAAACACTAATTTTCCCTTATCATCAGCTAGATGGTATGCTAATTTACTAAATCAGTTTTAATAAAAAGTGTTAAACATTTTTGCATTCTAGTTTGAAAGGTGTTAGAAATACGTCTATGAGGCATTGCAACTTAGTCTTAAGGGATAGCAACGCATCTGTAATCTTCAAGTAGAACTTTAATCTATTTAAGATATAGTGATCATTTATCATTAAATGTACTGCAATCATGCGTTTACTGTAAAATAGTTTGGCAACTATTGCCTTGGTTTACTGAGATGTACTAACAAGCCGAATACTGGCAAATGAGACAATCGGAACTAAATTAGACAGAAAGAAAGATCAGTTATATTAAAACTCAATAGCCTCTTTTTTATTGTACTCGTAGAAGTACTCTACTGATGGTAAGTGGGTACTACCGCTCGTAGACATCTGTAGTCATCCCCAGATAAGATTACAATCCTACTCGAGGGCTAAGTTAAAACGCCTCAGATGTCTCCCTTACCACCACTTAAATGACCATTTGGATATTCTGCGTGCGATTTACAATCTCAGTAACATCAAATTTAACTATTATAACGCTTACCCAATTTTAAGTATACCTAATAAGTCAGCCGATATAGGAGCGTTTTTAAAACAAAATTAGATTACAAAATGTGGTAATTTTGAACAAAGATAGAGCACGAACATTGTATCAGCGGATTTTTAATTAAATTATAATGAATGTTGCTGATCTAGATATTATAAGAAATATTGCAAGAAAACCAAGCGAGATTGCAATTTGTTCTTTATGAGAGCATATTCCGGAGTCTTTGTCAGGATTAATAATATCCTAAGCTTAGTGGTTGGGGATGAACGGTGTTTACTTAAGACTTATGTATGGATAAGAAAGGTAATTCTCGTAACTTTTGACAAACTTCAATCAAAAAAGAGAATATGTATCAATATGTTCGTCCGTGCATGTATACTATTGGATATAGCTATTCAATTTCAATAATTCACAATTCAATAAAAAGGAAATCCCAGAGCGATTCTAAACACATACGATCTGATTGCCCTTCAAAAACCTTTTATATTACTGGATTCTTTTTAATATAAGTTGTTTTATTTTTAGTTTATAAAAGTTTACTTGTATAAGCTAGTAGACACATCGAAGTAAAATTTAGTGACGTTCGAAATTAAACAATTTTCTTCCAAATAGGAGAGTCTATCCGCAATACGACAGTACCGCAAATCACCTATACCTACATAATGGATAGTTTTAGTATATAGGCGGGCCTACTCGTGACGTCAGCCGCCTGAATCGAGCCTGTTTGTCTTTGACACACGTATTGCTGTTGCCGTATTTGTGCTAGCGAAGTTTCAACACATACAAAGTGACCTGAAGCTACAGTACATTTAATCAATTCACACCTAGCATTCTGTTGCACTACTGTATATTGTACGGTGTTAGGAGTAAATACAGACTTCCAATACTCTCAACTTCTATGAAGCTACAACAGCATTTATATTCCATATTTGTGTATTTGGAATCGTACGTATAGACTTTCTTAAAACATATGTTCTACAACCTTGTATGTACATATTTTTATTAAATGTTGCATTAAAGTATTAAAGTACTCGTACTCGTTGGAGTCATAGTTGCATGGAGTCATAGTTAGTTAGTATTCGTTATTGTAGTATCTTAGAATTCCGACGCGTAAAATTTGATACTATCTCTGAAAATAGCTATTTATGTTAGTACAGTACCTATCTTATATAATCATTTAAACATCTTGTATTTAAGTGGTACTTAGGTTCTTGTCTTGCATGTAGTGGAATTTTCGACTTAGTCGTTTACTGCAGTTTAAAGACTGAATAAAACGGAAGAAACAGCTTTCATTTCAATATCAAGAGAATATTTGTTAAATATGATTTCTTATAATTCCTTGTAATTAAAATTCTACACGTAGGTATCTATAGGATCTTAAACATACACGGCTAGTAGTACAAAAACATAGTTTGTTACAAGCAAACACATTCAATTATATAGTAGGTTACAAGATACATCCAGAATGTGTGATTTTCTTTTGTTTCAAACTCCGTTGCGGAGAGTTACGTGGCTACAAGCAAACTGATTGCCAGCTTTTATTTTCCTGTCGTCAAACGAGATCTCGTAATAAAACATTGACGGTTGCGCCAGGCTGTACACCGCATGAATTCTAAAAATCGGGATACTTCGTATTTGTTTAGGTGCCACCTAAACTGGATTTTGTCTACAAACATTTTTCAGTAGTTTGCATTCGCGAGCCATTACAAATTACGAATTCACGAGTATTTAAACGAGCTTCCCTTTTCCCGGGACTGTTGTACAATTTTTACGTGGACATTTTCGAAGTATAATGTTGCCTTTTTCGTTGTAAAATAGGTAGATATTTTTATAACTTCATGTTTATGGTGCTAGAACTTTTTCTTATTCGACTCTTGTGGTACCACTATTTTTGTTTTATTAGCGGCAGTATTAACCTCTTTAATATAACCTCAAAAAATAGGCTAATGGAGAAGATTATATGAGGCATTTCAAATTAGTCATCAGGGCTTGTAACATACCTGAGTCGGACCTGAAAAAAGACTTCAAACCTTTCTATGGTCGATAACAGATATTCCTGGAGGCAGCCGTTAGATGGACTGCAAGGTCTTGCTAGTTTTTAATTTTGTTGAAAGTTCACCGTAATTGATTTAGACGCATATTTCTGAAGCACACTACAAACAGGCAAACGGACACATTATTTATACATATTTCTGTACTATTGTTTATGAAAATCAATAACAGAACGACCAAATAGTATTGTCAAATTTTGCCTAATACCAACACGTAACTAAACATGCAAATTGGAGCGTGTATTACGCTAAAATCAATATTTCGATGGCCTATATGGAAACAAACATCGGGGTTGTATTAACCTTTAAATTGAATAACACCGGAATGGGCAAACGTTGTATGTATTAACTGAATATTGGTTCAAAACGGGGACGAATCCATTACGGAGGCTGTTAATTAATTTTGTTCTTTCAATGCCGACGCTTTTGGTATTAATGTCCATCCATTTAGCATATTATGATCAATATGCTTTTACGATTTTATCAAATTGTGCGTATTATTTCAAATGTTAAAATTCGTATTTTTTGTCTTTTGACGAGTACTCACTACACCAGCACAGAACAATTTATACTATTCATTTACTAGGTAAGAGTTCTTTCTCAAGGTGTAGAGACATGAAATCAAGCCAGGCTAGTTGTTTTTATATACCTTTACGGACTTTAATCGCTACCAGGATCACCCTGTTTACTGATAATGTTTTTCAAAAATTCATAAACCTTCGAATAATAAGAAATGTGTGGTAAATATTTGAACTTGGAAATTCAAAGCAAAAGGACAAAATTCTATCCATTGGACTATCTGCTTATGTCGTATAACATCATTAGAAATGTCTGTATGTAACAATACTGTGACAATATGTAGAGGAAAATCATTCAATTATTCTCGGAACATTTTGCATGATAATGTTTCATTACCTTCCGTATCGTGCGAAACGCATATCACAGATTGCCTTGCACGCCGCTTAAGCCACTTTGTCGTATCAGGAATTTCCATTACCGTTTTTATTGTGGTGTGGTCCCGCGTTCCGTCGTGTCGTGCGAGTAAAATAGGGTTTTATCTCATTTACGCGTTCAATTTGTATGCACAGCCTAAAGCTCCCCTGACTGTCTCGACATTCGACCCACATCATTTGCAGTACCTTCGCAAATAGAAAAGCAGGAATACACGGTAGCATTCTCGGTCTCCAGTGTCGAGTAATTGAATTGTTCGGTCGCTTCCAATTCGAACCTATCACACCGCCATCAGTGGTATCGTATTGTTATAGAATCCGTGTTTACGTAGTATTGAATTAAAATAGAAATCTATACGGTTTGTATGCAATGTGATCGTTTCTTGGAAGTAATCTCGGCTTGTGCTCGTGCGGCAAATCAAGCGGACAACACATACGTACCTACACACTACACATTTAATCTAATTAATTATGAGCTGAACATCATTTCCATTGGTGTTTCATAAAATGGTACGAGTATTGAGACAAGACATGTTGAATATAGAGATTTTTTTCTAAATATTTAGGTCTCATGACACTGATGACACAAAAGTAAAAAAATATTTCTTCACCAGTTCCGGGACTTCATGAATTTTAAGAGACAGAAAAAAGGTAATTAGTGCGTGACTGTTATAATTAGTTCACATGACATACTTGCAATATACACCTATTGTACCTAAATACTAATTACGAAATTGTATTAAAATTCGCGCAAGCGTTACGGTGTAAATAAGATAGGAACCGTGCATTTATTCAGGATAAAAAGTAGTATAAAAGATAAAAATTACTCTCGGGTGTAAAAACAAACACGCTTTCAAATTCAATATGAGCAAAATTATCTATGTATGTTCAAATGTTACGTAAACATTTACCCATTTTAACACAACGATATATTGTTTCACGCGTAGCCCAAACTTGTTGAATATACATTTTTTACACTCGACGTGAACGCTCAATGCTTGAAACAGGGCTCGAAAGTTGTGGAGTATTTTGTGTAAAACTAGCCGAGTTGCCCTTTTTCAATTTAAAAATTTAACTTGCTAAATGCTTTCTTAATTAAACTTCTGGTTTTAACGAAGTCTGTCAACCCCGCGACACCCTGGTCGTTTAGCTCCTTTGCGTTTTGAAAACGAGCATTTAGCTCTAGTTAAGAAACGGAAATTTAATTAAAGCAGTCGCTTACTGGTATTTTTCATATAAAAGCAAGTGCCCTTAAATCGAAAATTATACCTCTCAGCAAAGTTACTTGTATGTTATTTCTAGCAACAATCTTGTTTTATAATTATACTTAAACAAAAGGAAATAAGGAAGATATACTAATGCATTGCCTAAATCCCTGTAGGTTAAACAAGAAAATTATTAGTATACAAATACTAACTATAAACTTATTGAGTGCCAACTGACCTGGACTGAAGATTTTTTGTCACTTATAGAGGTTTGAAATAGCAGTTATCCTATTTATTGAGGGTCTCGCTAAGCGAGAACTAGATAATACGCAAATACCTACGGAAAAATTAAATGTTTATAAAAAAATTACCTAAACCTGATAAAATGTCTCACTTATGCAGGCCATTGAACTAGAAAGTTCTCATTATAAAGGTAAACATTGAAAAATCTATCTAATCTGATATAAAAAGTGAAATCTCAATTAAACAGGTGAAAATTCCCAGTAACAGAGGTATTTCAATGTCGACAACACAACAGTGTCGAAACCTCATTGTAATTATCACTGGTAGAGGTTTCTCACGTATCTAGGGCCCACTTAACCAGGTTTTACTGTACATAGAATTGATCAAAACTTAACTGCCTATTAGGATACTTAATGCTCCATAAGCTTAAGTTTTAACGCGTGAAGTTTTAAAGGCTTTAAAATCTGTACTAAAACTACAATTATAGATTGTCTTTTGAACTTTGTAGAAATACCAATTAGTTTATTTCCAAATTAAACCGCGTTAAACGTGTAGTTTAAAACATAAATTAGTTGCTTATTTGCTTACATTGTCTCAGTCCGGACGTGGCTACTGAAAAGTTAGCCTTTAAAAGTTTGCAACAGCGTATTGCGAAAATCCCGTTATAATCCACTTTGTTATCCAAACTTATGTAGATTTAATATTATGCAACGAATAAATGTGTTGCATTTGAAGTTTGCTTTAGTAGTTTACACTCGAAACTTTTAGTAAGGTATGGAAAGTACTGCTGCGGCAGTGCGTTTAGTAAAGTTAGGAAATTTGAAGTGATATTTTTTTATTATATTGTATGAAGGAGTAGCAAACGAGCATGCAATCACCTGATGGTAAGTGGCAACTGCCGCCCATGGATATTTGTGATCCACTCCAGATAAGACCAGAACCCCAACTGAAGTCGACCATAGAAGCGTTGCTACCCCTGAGGCCTAAATTGGAATGCCTCGTTAAGCTGCGTTCAATAATGCGCTTACCACTGCTGTTAT
>DWRA01003970.1:0-11386 GCA_018250295.1 Spathilepia clonius | reverse complement strand
AGAAGACAGCAGCGCTTAACACTGCTGTTATTAGGCAGAAATAAATGTGGCGGTGGTGCCGCCGGAGTCGAACCTCAGAGAGTTCTACCACCTTTAAATACCTGATGGCAAGTGATCACTGTGGCTCATACACCTCTAAAATTAACTTCAAATAGAATTGAAACCTGAGATCGGAGAGATACGACGCTACTTCTGAGAACTAAGTGGGTATGACTCATGTAAATATTACCATTAGCACACCCTTCACACCTGAACACAGTAACACTTGATACTTACTATAAATCAGAAATTTATAGAACAGTAGCACTACCAAAGTCAACGCACGAAAGTTTTATTCTTAACCAATATAAAGTGGGTTCCGGGTTCGATCCCCGGCCGGACAGATAAATAAATGATGAATTTAAATTTCTGTGCTGCGCCTGGGTGTTTGTGTATTCGTGTTTGTGTGTGTTCATGGCAGCCACGACACAGAAAATGCTAGTGTGGGGCTGTAAGTGTAGAAATCATCTTAAAAAAGCGTCGTAATAAAAAATAAAAAAAGAACAGAGTGCAAGCGAGAATTACAACAGACGCTCGGACTAGAATGTGATGAATCAAGCCAACATCGGTTGAATGGAGTCAATCGTGGCACAACAAATTAGCTTCGTTACCGCTCCCTTCAACTGGAGCGACTCGAAATTAAAACTGATGATACAAAATTGCATTGCATTTAATTACAACAAGCGTGTATAGGGTAAATGCAGCTATTCCTACCCATAACGCTGTTTTACTTCCGTAGTGGCGTTCTAAGGTCAAAGTCAAATATGTCTAGTGTAGTTTTGGTTTAAAGAACTTAATTGTCTTTAGAAATTACATTTTTTTATTTTTAACACCATTTAAACTTATACATTAAAATAAGAACAGTAAGTGTATTGAATATATAAATATATGTAAGTAATTATAAAAATATTTTGCGTAATGTATTCCTTTTTTAAACTCCTTTTATGATTTTAAATATTTTTGGTTAAAATATTATATATTTTCACACTTTAGTAAAATACTTTACGTAAAATACACAACTACTAGTCCAGAATATGTTACTATTAGAAAAATATGCTAAATAGTTGTGCAGATCTCTCAGTCCGAGCTCGACTCGTATTTGCCTGATTTTTCATGATATTTTATCTACTTCTTTGTACGAATAGTATTAACAATACTTTTGTAGATCAAAGGGTTCACTTATATTTCGACAATAACCAATCACCATTTGGTAAACTATATCTTTGTTTCATTTTGTTATGTAACGGGTATTCACGATACGAAATTTTGATTTCTTAGTTGCCGATATTTCGACCCAGTTGCATGGATCGTGGTCATAAACGTATGGATCGTGGTCCGTGATCGTGGCAGAACTCCGCCGCCGTGACCACGATCGATGCAACTGAGTCGAAATATCGGCAACTAAGAAATCAAAATTTCGTATCGTGAGTACCCGTTACATAACAAAACTAACAATTGTCAAGTTTTGCCCTATAATTCCTGGATGCGTAGAGGCAACTGATAGTGAGATTCCGGGGTTATAGTCGGTAGGAGTAGGAGCACGACGGTATATGTGATCATTCCATCGTAAACACTTGTGGCGAGTGTGATGCTCTCTTACGCGAAGTCCGACGGGGCGACGTCTTAGGACTTTGGTTGCGTTTCGTTGGTCCTGTAGTCCTCTACTCAGTACCAAGGACGGCCACCGGAGGGATAACCATATGTTGCTCCTACGGCACTAGAAAATGTTTGAAGGTGCTCCTCGAAAAAAAAACAAATTTCTTAAGACATATACAACAGGCCAACTTAATTGTCACTGAAGTATTTTATCGTACACGTAATTCTACTCATAAACTTTATTTTAATGTATTGCCTCATGAGATTTAAGCGAATTAGCAACAAGTCTACTTGATAATCACTGTTTGGTATACATATAAATCTATTAACGACCTCAAGGATAGGATAGGATTTGAATCCATGATAAGTTTGGCCACAAATTCTTATACTATGAGGACTAAGTTGGAACGTCTCAGAAATCGTTTCAATTTCCTTATAAATATGTGTAGCGCTTCCATAGCCGGCTACTATATTATCTAGGATCTTGGCTACATAAAACATTTGTAAATTATAAAGAAAAATAAAAAATGACATTAGTATAAAAAACGCGCAAGGAAAGAGTTCGTAATTACCCAAATTATTACAAAAACAAAAAACCTGGCCACTTAAAATACTGAAAATGTAAAAACAACTACAACAAATAATTATATTAATATACGAATGAAATAAATTACAAGGTGCTGCATGAAAAAAATGTTTTAGTAGTTTTTCTGTAATTTTTGTTATGTAACTCCCAAAATCCAAAAGAATCAAACGATACCTTAAATGTTAGAATCCATCGTTTATTATTTATAAAGCCAAATAATTAGACATACATACGGGCTTACATACATTCATATGAACGTGTACAAACACTGGAAAACATTACTCTCCTTCTGACACAGTCGTGTATTCTACGCATTTTATCTGAGATTTTTTTATAGAATGAAGTAGCAAACGAGCTTGCAGTCCAACTGACGTTGTGTAGTAATTGCCACACATGGCATGTAATTAATCCCAGATAAGATTAGAGTCTTCCTTACCCTTCAAACCAGAATACAGCAGCATTTGACATTGTTATTATTAGGTAGGTACACGAGGTGCCAGTTTCGAACTACAAGAGTTTCTAAAGAGTATTATTGAACTTAGACAGAGATTCGGTACAATTATTGAATTCAATCCATTCAAGTTTAGTGCAATATCTAAGTGATTTTGTCATCTACTTATATTGTTACGATACCGGGCGCAGGGAACTGGTTCCAGGGCTGACCTTGGAAAGCAGTGCCTTTTAAACTGTATCAAATCAAAACTGGTAATTCTTGCTGTTTGCCATACCGGTTGTTTCATCATCTTAACGTAAGTAGGTAAACACCTGCATAATTATTTTCTTATAAAAAGTATAATGCAAATATTATTCCTTTTTCTTTTTCATATGAACGCAGTAGCAAAGGAACATGTAGTTTACCAGGTAAGTGGCTGCTGCCGCCCATGGACATCTGTAATCGACTCCAGAGTAGTAATAACGTAGCTGAGGTGCTAACGGAGGTTTTACCCTTGAGCACTGAGGTAAAACACATCCGATAAGTATATCTCCCGTACCACATCCTTTAAATCCAGCGCTTAAACTGTTATTAGTCAGAAAAAGATGTGGTTTTGATGTCTCCGGAGTCGAACCTTAAAAGGTTAGACAATCTTTAAATTTACATAATTTATGCACATTAATTCAACGGTTTCTACGTCGTTGTACACTAATGGTAACATCCTGTTTGTATAAAATTCATTTTAGTTAATTAAATCAAATGTTGTTGCCAAGGACCTGTTGCGAAGGTGGTAGAATCTTTTGTGGCTAGACTCCGGCGGAACCATCGTTTCATCTATTTCTGCCTAATAATAACAGCGTTAAGCGCTGTATATTGGTTTAAAGGGTGTTATAAGGGAGACTTACTTATTTTAGGCGTTCCAACTTAGTCCTCAGGGGTAGCAACGCATCTGTGGTTGGCTTCAGGTAGGATTCTAGTCTTATCTGGGGTGGATTACAAATGTCCATAGATGGCAGTTACCACTTACCATCAGGTGGACTGTATGCTCGTTTGCTACCCCATCATATATAAAATAGATCATATATCCGATTTCGTATCTACATTCGAAATTTAGTATCCGTAACATCGTTATTTTTAGACAAAAGACCATTAAAAATAAAATGATTACCGTTAAGTTTCTACTATACAAATATTACTACTATTATACAATATTATATCCTTTTACTTTTCTGTTTTCTTGTTTATCTGATGCCACTGGCATATTTTAAGGACATGACTAGTTTGTTATGTAAAAAATACTTGAAGGTAAACGATCAAATCGGCTATTATTAGCCTTTCTAGGAAAAAATAACACGCAGGTTAAGTTTCCGTAAAAAAAAATTAAATCAAAATTCCAACCGAACAAACAAGACCAGAAGTAAATTAATAATGAATTTAATCCAATAACAAAATTAATCAAAATAAGCTTATTTTATTTTATTTTATAAGGTATTTTTTTGTGTTCCTCTTAGAAATCCCTGCCATTTGATACCTATATCATGGGGTGGATAGAGGCATAGGGGTGCATAAATAATATTAGTCCGCCATCTTAGGGCGTCCGACATATTGGATTTAGAATAACGTCACTAAGCCTATGTATTGTTGTCCGAATACAGTGGCGTAGCTGGGGGGGTGCGAGCGGTGCGGTCGCACCAGGCATCGAAAGCAAAGGGGGCATCAAAGTTGACGATCAATTCTTCTAATTTTTTTACAATCAAGAATCAACAAATGTACAAGAAAAATGAGAGAATGAAAATGAAAAATGCAATCTAGAGGCAAATAAAATTAAGTGAAATATTGATTTATATTTAAAATGTATGTATCTACTCTACTGTGTTCTGAAATTTGAAATTATTTTGACCATTTTAAACGGCATCAAGACCCAAGCTGCACTAGGCAGCAAATACCCTAGCTAAGCCGCTGTCCAAATATAACGTATATGTAAATTTTTGCTTTATCGGTTTAGAATTCAGCTGCCAGATTAGATCCCATACACATACGAACATATATAAATAAATACGAACTCACAAAAAAAGTTTAATAAAAGTTTCTGAAAACATAATCTAACAATTGTAATGTAATCAAAACACTTCAAAAGCTAAAAGAATAGATATTCTCATTACACGCGTTAAGCCATATTTTAAAAAGTGCTATTTTAGTGATGGAAAATTACCTTTAATCTAACAGATCCGGTATTGTATCCTATGATGTTTTTAACTATGTACCTATTAGAAAAAAACTTGTAACGGTGAAGGTAAGCATAATGGACAAAACCGATGTCGCAGAGTCTTTTTGAAAGCAAATATAGCATTTAAATCTGTTATTAAATAAAACCTATTTATTGCCAGAATGTAATGTCAGCAATTTCTGGCCTGGGTGTTATTGTATTCGTGCTTTGTGTGGGCGTAGAAAGATGGTGACAATAATATAGGTTGATACAGAAATTTATTTTACATCCTACTATTATTATAGTATGTAATGTCAATGTATATATGAAATTGACATATACAATATATATATATGTATATTGTATATGTCAACATATGACGGAGTATCACACGAGCATGCAGTCCACCTGATGGTAAGTGGCAACTGCAGCCCATGGACATTTGTGATCCACTCCAGATAAGACCAGAATCCCAACAGAAGTCGACCACAAACGCGTTGCTACCCCTGAGGACTAAGCAGCGCTCAACACTGCTGTTATTAGGCAGAATTAGATGTGGCGGTGGTGCCGCCGGAGTCGAACCACAATGGATTCTACCACCTTTACCTTTCTTTGTTTATAAAAAACAGTTTATAAAATTTTACAGTTGTGTCAAATGTCAAAGTCAAATCAAATAAATACATAGTTGAAAATTAATAAAAAAAAAGAAAATGAAACAAAAATATTCCGTATTCTATTTAAAAAAACCTATCACCCACTAGTTCCCTAGACTTGCATACTTGAGTTAAAAGTTGTAACTCTGAAGAAATGCGTAGGTATTTCTCCACGAGCGCATGACGCAAGCCATGGCGGTGTGGTAAGATCATTGACTTAGAATTTTTTCGCGGTAAGATATTATCGCTCATCACGATATTTTAATACGCAGTGACTGCTTAAAGCCTGTTGTACTTTTCTTGGGTTCGAATCCCAGCAGGGTCTTAGTTACCCAAATTTTTCTAAGTTAGAAATTAATCATCTTATTTAATGCCACAGGAAAATTTGCGAGGAAGATTTCATTTTCAGAAGTGTTAGAACACTTTGTGGTTTAATCTGGAGGCCCAACCCCACACCTTTTATTACCTATTAACAAAAGTGTGTTACTGTGTTATGGTTTAAAGGGTAGGGCAAGGGAGACATATGTATCCGAGGCTTCCTAACTTAGTCCTCAGGCGTAACAACGCATCTGAAGCTGAACTCAGATAAAACTATTGTAATCTGGAATTGATTACAGATGTCCGTAGGCGACAGTGGCCACTTACCACCAGATGGATTACAAGCTAGTTTACTACTGCTACACTCATAAAATGCAACACTGAATGTTTTTTAAAAACATTTTTCAAAAGCGTGTAAGTGTCCCCACTTGCTAAGCGTGGTCCATTTCTTCAACCCTTGGCAATCCGAGACGTACCACCTTGTTAAGTAACCATCACCAACAACAACTTGTAAAGAATGAAACACCCTGTGAAGCGATGGTAAATTCTGGACGTTCAAAAAGATTTCTGTAAAGGATGTACTTTGAATAAAATATTTTGATTTTGATTTTTGCCCAGCAGTGGGACAGTGACTAGCTCATAGCGTACTCGTGTAAGTTGTAAGTCTGAAGAAATGATTTCTCCATGCGAGCTATGACGCAAGCCATGACAGTGTGGAAAGATCATCGTTCATCGGTGCGTTGACCATTGCTAGCTAATACATATCGCGTACTCCGCTCGTATAGCATTGGCTAGTGGTTGTCTAGATTTATTGTATTGTCGCAAATAAGCATGCAGTTCACCTGATGTTAGTGGCCACTGCTGCCCATGGATTTGTAATCAACCCCAGACAAGGTTAAAATCCAACCTGAGATTGATTACAAATGCTGCTTCCCGTAAGGACTAAGTCGGGAACGCTCCGTATAAATAACATGTCCATGGACAGCAGTGGTCACTTACCATCAGGTGTACCGCATGCTCGTTTTCTACTTAAATACAATAAAAAAGTAAACTATTGACGCTGATGGATTGAAGGACCATAATATAAATGAATATTTATCTATTTACTAGTAATATTTATTTTGTAATAGTACATATTTATTAATAACTAGCTGACCCGGCAAACTTCGTATCGCCTCAGAATTGAATAATATGTCAAAGTTAAATAGGTAAATTGTGAACGCCACCTATTTGACGGACGTAGAAATTGTTTGTATGGGAAAACTAAATTGTCGTTTTTACTATATTCCCAGTTTTTTTTCATATTTACTCACCTTTTAAACCTTCCCTGGACTTCCACAAATAATTCAAAATTAGTCAAATCGGTCCAGCCGTTCTCAAGTTTTATCGAGATTAACTAACTGCAATTGATTTTTATATATACAGAATATTAATATTTATTTATACTTACGGCTTCTATGTAAACAACCAATCCACAGAAGCGTGTGTACACCGGCCGCAAACTCCGACCTTGTACTAGAAAGCTCAGCAGCTTGCCGAATGCCTTCACATTCTCCGCCAAGGTCGCAGCGCTTCGAGTGTATGACCAATGGGTTTGTGTTTCTTGCGGATTTCTACATGAGCTGCCATACATGTTTGAAGTATTTTGTATCGTATTGAAGTAGCGAACGAGCATGCCGTCCATGGTAAGTGGCTACTGCCGCCCATGGACATCTGTGATCAATCCTGAATATCAGAATTCTACTTGAGAACGACCACAGATGCGTTGCTTGGACAAAATTCAAAATTATTTGCTAAAGTGATAAGGTGGTGGTTCGATTCCAGCGATACTACAGTCACTTATTTCTGCCTTATAACACCAGTGTTAAGCAAGTGTAGTCGTCTGGTTTGAAGAGTGTGGTGAAGGACACACCTAACATGCTTATATGAGGCGTTCCGACTTGGTCTTCGGGGGTAACAACGCATCTGTGGTCGATTATAAATGTCCATGTGCGGCAGTTACAACTTACCATTAGATGGACTGCATACTCGTTTGCTATTCCATCATATAAAAAAATAACTTGCAATTAATGACTCAGTCGATTATAACTGGATTTCTATATAAAATGGATCTCATTGTTACCGCAAAGAATTAAATTGGCTCGTTGTATTATAATTGATATCTAATTAACTACTCATAATTGTTATATAATGGCTCTTTTTACAAGCTATTATGTAATTTACTTTGTTAGTTTGTATGTACATAACTCTAAGCGGTTGAGCAGAATTTGCGTACGTATTTGGTTTGGATGACAATATATGACTAGCTTAGTGACGTCGTTCTAAATCTAAGGCAGACGCCCCTAGATGCCTGGCCAAATTCTTTTTTAAGCACCTTCATGATAAAGGTTATCAAATTGAAGAGGTTTCTGAAAAGAACATAAAAAAAAACAAAAAAACACCTTATTAAAAGTTTGTTATTAAATCCTTTTTTACTGAACTATTATAGCAAATATGGATCCATGTTACCCGATGATGAGTGATGACTACAGTCTCGGATAAAAAAGGTTGGATAATCTCCGAATAGATAGGACGGAAGTTCTATTTGAATTCGACAGCAGATGCGTTGCTAACTCTGAGGACTAAGTGAGAAAAACGCTTCTCTTAGCACAATGTTTAGCGGCAGCCCCTGATTGTCTTTTAAAAAAAAACACAGACGTCACTACATAGAGTTTATTAGTGTTTATTAAAGCAGAAACTTTCCCTCACTTTTCTTTATGTCGAATTTAATGTAACGCGGAAGCGTATTAGATGCAACTGCCGGCCATATGGTTGCAAGCTAATTTACATTAATTGGAAATGATGAGGTCTTAAATTGTATTTTGTTTAAATAATATTCAATTTAAATTAAAAAACAACAGCGCGTTGTATACGCATCATTTTTTATATTGTATAAAGTAGGTAATGAACATGCAATCCTCTTGATGATAAATGGCAACTGCAGTGCATGGACATCTGTAAACGACTCCGGATAATATTCGTCACAGATGCGTTACTACTACTGATGACGTAGTTAGAGCTCCTTGGTTAGGTGTGTCTACCTTACCACACCCTTTAAACCAAAACACACCAGTTTAACATTTTTGTTATTAGGTAGAAAAAGGTGTGACAGTGGTGCTTCCGGAGTCGAACCACAAAGGATTATAAGAGAAGTGGTTTGTGACGATAAGGTTAATACGACTCTGCAAATATCATTTCCGATATAATTGACCTGTCTTTCATGAAAGAAATGATTTTAAAAATGTTAATGACTTTAGTAAAAAAAATATTTCCGACGATCAAACATGACCGCCTCCTTTGTTTAAACCTAACGGTATATGAATAACCATCTTGTTTACTTTTTTAAAGATTTTGGAGACCTTTGTTAAAGTTCACGAATCCTTTTACTTTAGTTAACATAACAATGAAACTGGTCATTTTTAAAGGTAGAACCTTTTGTCATTTGACTTCGTGAGCACCATTGTCACACCTCCTTCTTCCTAATAACAACGGTGTTAAGCACTGCTATATTGTGATTTGAAGTATGTGCTAAAGAGGATTTATTTTTCTGAAGCGTTCCAACTTAGTCCTCCAGGGCAACAACGCATCTGTGGCCGACCACAAGTTATATGCCGACTCTGAGTTGTTTATCCGTGGTCAGTTATAGATGTCCATGGATTACAGTGGCCACTAACAATCGACTAGACTGCATGCTGCGTTTAAATTACAAAAAAGAAACACTGTAAGTAATATTTTACTTGCATCGCTGTTATGTTTTGACTCAAAAGCTGTGGTAACACATGTAACACATATAGTAAAATAATTTTAGTATCCTCGTAAGTTACAGTTTAAGACGCACATTTCAATGAACTACGCTGCAGAACTTTATTACTACTTTCCCATTCAACGTCACACCAACCTTGAAGTCTGTCTAAATATCACGAGAAAGTTAAACGGAGAAATAATAAGTGTAACTACGTAAAGTAGTAGGAACTTACAGGTTCCGCGTTAACACATGTGACGTTTTAATCATTGTTTATTTATTTGAAAGTATGGCAAAGATCACGAGAACTGGAATACCTCGGATAAGAGTGACTCCCTTACCACATCGTTCAACCCTCAAAACAGCAGCCTTTTATACTGTTATTATTAGGCAGAAAAACGTTGCGGTCGTGCAGCCGGAGTCAAACCACAAAGAGTTTTATCACCTTCACATATACATAAGCCCGGTTCCTTTGCATGATGCTGTAGACCAATATATCATAATTAGTGGGTACCTTCAGTTGATCAAAAATGACTATGTTTTATAAAAAAAAATATGAATTGATCTTTACATCGACTATGTACCGAATCATATTTCGATGTAAAGAATCGTTTTTTTTATTCATATAAATACCGCTGTCATTAATTAGGTATGTATATCACTATATTCGTAAATTGGAATTATCCGCGACTGTAATTAAAATTAGTTCGTCACTTTTTCGTAACAATCGAACAAAGCAGATTTATACCCATACAAAATAAGTTTCAACCGCTTTACGGGTAGCAACGCCGGTACTAACTTCACGCTGCTTCACATGTAACTTGACGTAAAAACAAAAAGATAACAAGAGCGCGTTGCTCTGCTACAAATACCTACGAGATGCTTCCTGAACGCATCGCGAACGCCACATTGAGATCAGTTATTCGCGGCGTCCGGTTGTAAGTAGACGCGTGCACGCGGAGTGTTGCAACACGCGAAACAAAATAAACATTCCCGCCATAATCTGACAGTTGACATTGTGTTTTTTAATCGAGTTCGTTCGGGCGTGAGTATATCTTTTATTATTCCAATATTACTAAGTATTGTTACGTGTTACATTAAATTGGCGATATAGAGCTCAGTTCATTAAACTACAATAAACTTCAACCTTGCTAATGACCACAATGATTGTATGAAGAGTATACAAAGGACACACTTTCGACGTAGAAGCGAACGGTCAATATAATGAATAGCATTTTAAGCAAAATTTATATATGTAAATAATGGAATATCGCTTTTGTAGTTTATTCACTCCTACTACACAAGTACGACTTAATTATTTGCATCATATTAACATTATAAATTAATTTAAATGACGTTAAGTAACCTAAGCGTTAAAATTAAGAATAAATGAAATAAAAGGTGACCTTATTAGACCTAATGTAAATACGTCCCGATATCAAAACCGTTTTGTTTCATCGACCCCGTTGGGAGGTAATCATAAAAAACTTTTTCAACGAAAAATATTTTTGTTGTTAATTGATTGTTCTTTATATTGTTGTTTTTAAAAGATTCCTATAAACTTCCTTTTTTGCCTAGATAATGATTGTTTATTTTTATTACGTATTTTGTTAAATATATCAATATCTAATAAGAGATAAGGTGCGCATTATTAGATTCTATATTGGCCTTTTGGCGAATATATTAGCCTTTCGGTGCCCTGTGAGGTGGTGGTTAAGACAGAATTTAAAGGTGGTAGAACCCTTTGTAGTTCGACTCCGGCGGCACCACCGCC
>DWRA01003969.1:0-11386 GCA_018250295.1 Spathilepia clonius | reverse complement strand
GCCGGAGTCGAACTACAAAGGGTTCTCCTAACGGCGGTGTTGAGCGCTGCTGTCTTCTGGTTTGAAGGGTGAGGCATTCCAAGTTAATCCTCAGGGGTAGCAACGCATCTGTGGACTTCAGTTGGGATACTGGTCTTATCTGGGGTAGATCCGATACAATACTTTTCAGGAATTATGGCAATATTATTTTGTGGTATTGTTATGTCCCATTACACACATTTTAACCTGTCTACGGTGACACAAGTTACTATGCAACAGACTATGAGGACGCTGGCTTTTATTGCGGAAACATGTGTATTTGCGTATCTGGGATTAGCAATATTCAGGTTCAGTATTTTTTTTTCAAACCCCACATTTTATATATAAGTTTTTAAAGTTCAAACCTTCTTGGAAAAATAACGAGTTTCATAACCTGCTGATAAAACATGTGTTAATGTTAATCTATAAACTAAGTGAAGATAACAATTTCTAATCCAACATTTTCTACGACTTTTAACTCTATCTCTGAAAGTATATCACTAATAAAATTGATGTAATTTTATTACTGATATATATTTGTAATTTTATTAGTGATAAACTGAACACATTTTGATTGTAATTACAGTAATACCCCGCTTTACGCGACCCCGTTGTGCGCGGCTTCACTATAACGCGAATATCAAATTTCGCGTTAAAAGCCCTATGTTACACGAATTTCCTACTTAAAAAAATTAATCTACTCTTACTTAAGAAATTACTTCTCATTTTACGGTACAAATAACATTCAAATGATTCGTATTTTTTTTATATTAAGTGGTAACTATGTTTAATCATAAACCCCGATATACACGAAATTCACTTAACGCGATTTTTTCCAGAACGTATCCCTCGCGTAATGCGGGTTATTACTGTAATCTTTATTTAATTAAAAATGTGTTACAGGACATTGAAGGTGCTAAGGACTACTTCAAAAGGAAAGTGCAGTTTGTAACGGAACAAATGGAGAAGATTCAAATGATGGGCGTAGAGAAAACTAAAGTGCGAGAGGCTATATGTATGATGTTGGAGATGAAGATGCAGGCTCAGGCACAAGCACGGAAAGCCTCCACCTCATAACGATAAATTATGTACTGTTTACTAATTTGCTTGCTTTTATGTGTTTAATCCTGCAGTAACATGGTATAATGGCACCCAAAACTGCATTTTGGGCCTTTTTTCTGTCATATGGATTTATTCCGCACGTGGATCTGGTGTGCACGCATACTGCTTGAATCCTTTCATTTTATAGATTTGTCATGCGTGCAATAAGCATGTATGAGGAGACAATGTCGCATTTAAGAAAAAGGCCCTTTATACTTTGTTTAGCATGTCAGGGCTATCTGGATACGAATATTTTCATGCATAGACTGTTGAGACTTGTTTTTCGCAAATTAAAAAAATTTAGATTTCTCTTTAAGAGTGGCAACTCCCACACAATTTTTATTTGACTAACATTCATTGACAAGCAAAAATAAAATGACCAGTTTTAAATTTAGAACCAATAAGTGCTTTTAATATGCACTTTCTCACAGCCTTTTTATTAATTATAGTGTAATAAGTTGTCAATAATGTTAGTCAAATCTTATTATATGTTTGGGAACCGAACTATGTTATTAAATGATCACAAAATATACAGGTATTGATTGCCATTTTGTATAATAAACTTTTTTTGTTTGAATGAGCGAAAAATAAATTATTAAAAGTATTTAACAATTTATTGTGTATCTTTTTTGTATATTTCATCAAGTACCCTACTACAGTATTCAAATCATTAAAATGGAGGCATTAAGATTTGCTTGAAAATTCTTTATATGAGGAGATTAGGTAGAAAATTATATATCTTATGAGGGCAGCTTACATCTTAAATCTTTTTAAAAATGCTATAGACGTCATGAACAAAGAAGGATGTTGCATCTATACCAATTTATTGCAAAATTTTATGGATTGGTTGTGTCTACTGTTGACATACAAGGTAGGTATTAATTGTATCATTGTTAAGTGTTTTTGAAGAACTATTTTATGAGAAGCTAATACATCAAACAGATGTTTTATTTAATTTATTTAACCTGGATTCCCTGTAAATGCTATATACGACTGATTTAATTCAACCTGGATTATATATGTAAATGCTATACACGAATGATGTATAGAAGGTTGTAATATTTTACAACTTTTTAGTGTTTGGACGATGTAAGCTTTTATTTATTGTAACTATATATATATTCATTTATGAAAATGCTTTATTCTTGACAGTAAAGTAACTGACAGTTTCGTTTTTTTGTTATGTAACTTGAAGAGAAGACTGTTTTTATGATTATCTGTGGATAGATGAGGGTTAATAAAATACAATCATGCGACACCAAATTATTTTATTTTATAGGCCAAAATGATAGCGCTGGTATCTACATAAGTCGCTTAATAAACTATCTTAATGTTTAATTATCTACATTATGTCTTAATACTCACAAAACAATATTAACTAAATAAGGCAACGACTATTCCTTAATTTTGTTAACCATTTCTAATTATTTGAAATGAAATGTTAATTTAAAAATTTTCATGAACACGTGAAAAGGTGTTTACATACACAATATAAATGTTTAAAAAGTGGGCGAAATACGAAATTTACATCTATTATAACTGCAGGTACGTACAATTGTAAACAATGTTATAAGCCAGATAAATACGCTATTTAAGTAGGTAATGTCTCGGAGATCAGAATATGACCCTTGCCATGCGTATAATATTTTAATTTAATAGTGCCTATGACAAGTATTTATAAAGATTATAATACAGTTGGATGATCATCACAAAGGTACAATGTTTGCCAGTTAATGTTACTCGTTAGTTTTGTGGCCAAAGTTAAGAGCACCTTATCCATTCTTATGCATGTATTAATAAAATCATTTGTATTATTATTCTAATAAAAGTAAAAGCTAGTAGATATTTACAATTTGTTACATTATTACTTATTTCTTATTATAACATATTGTTTAAGTAAATCGTACAAATAACAAAAACGTGATTATACCAACGTGAAAATTATCGCCTCCGGCAATACGTATCACTTCAACACCGTAACCTTGATTATTAGTTCATTTTATACACGTCACCGATGTTCAAGCGCTGAACATTACGCGAACAGATCACTCGCCTGCTCGACGAAGTCCTTATCTCAAATGGTGTAGTACTCCGGTGCAAAATCATTTGCGAGGTTGCTAAGAAAGTGGAAATCTGATGATGAGTTAGAATTGTCGCCTGCAGCGGGCGCGGCGTGTGTAGCTTCGTAGAACTGCTGGAAGGAACCGTAGCCATCTGCACATTCTCCAGCACTATACGCCTCCGCTGTTACGGGTCCTTGCGGGTTGCTTGGTCCGTACGATGGTGTCGTCGTTGAACCACTTTGAGGAGTTCCGTAAGCACTTGTATCGTAATAGGCGTTTTTCCCATACTCATTACCGTGAGCATTCTTTTGATTCTCGCCACCATAGTATCCATGTGTGTGATCGTGCTGTCCACTCTCATGGTAATGGTAGCCATAGTGGCTATTTGGGTAAGCCATGTGTTCCCCTGGATATCCCTGGGGTTGTTCGTATCCGGGATGACCATAAGCCACTTGTTCTTTTCCGTACGCTGTATAACCATAGTTTTGATAGATTTCGTGAGGATAAGCTTGTCTGGAGCCATTAGTTGATCTGGTAGACGGAGACCCATCTTGTTGTCTTGTATGTTGTTGATTTCGAACATAGGCATGTTGATCGGCGCCCTGTATTGCTGGCCCGTAGGCTTCATACGCCCTATTGCTTTGTTGGTATTGTGTCAATTTTCCAACGAATTGTTTGGAATCCATTCGAAAATCGGGATGGGGTACAAATTGCCCTGGAGGTGCATTACCTCTAATAACGTAGGGGGGCATAGCGTTTGGTACTGTTTGCGTGTGAGGTTGAGTTGCCGATGCGTTGGGTGGTGAAGGCCGGGGATAATGACCTAGCGGGCTCTGATGCATACTGGAGGGTGTTCCCGGAGTTGATGATGGTGTGAGATTGACTGAAGAGAATTTGCCACCATCTGGCAATCCAGCAACTACAACAAGACCGTCTTTAGACGAAGACGGTGACACTTTACAACCGTTGGCGTCTAACGACGGCGAGCGTTTTCTTGATTCTTGCTTAATTCTTTTGGCCAAGTTTCTTGGAGCTACAACCACTGCGCTGTTAGCAGGATGTTCATCACGGGAGTCATCCTCGGCTAATTTGTCTAACGACGACGACGAAGCGACACTGGACGCTCCGTCACTTGCAAAACTATTGTTATTTGTGGCGCTAGGAGTGTTATTATTCCTTGTGCGCGAAGAAAGCTCTGGCAAATCCTCAGTTGGAGAGCATAGGGCGCCTGGTGGTAATTCACAACCTTGGCAACTTTTTTTACCGGATAATGGACCATCGTCGTCGAGGAATTTGTCGAGGCCAGTTTTACTCTTGCCACCCTCTGACGTAGTAGAATCCTTGTCGTCACCATCTTCACTTTTAGTTAAAGTTTGTCTTTTATGTTTCATACGTCTGTTCTGAAACCATACTTTTACCTGCAATAGAAATGGACTATATTAGTAATTGATTTAAAAATGAACTATTATATTTATGATTCGACAAAGGTGTCTTTACAATCTATTAAACAAGACTTTTAGGTTAAATATTTTTCTTGGTTAGAGTCGTCTAATCAACGCAGTCCTCGAGGATGTAGTTATGGTAGCAGATTTAAGGTAGAGCATTTCTTTGGATATTTTACTTTTTGAGTTAGATACAGTCGTATTCGTTTTGTGTTTCTATTAGGTAGGTACCTACTTATTAAGAACTTTTCTGCTTACGCCATATTACTTTGTATGTTTTGTCAGTTTTGGTAAATTTTGGCGAGAAATTGCATTACTTTTATCTAGTGGTATAGTTTTTTTTATAAATTCACACAAATTTCTAATTGGGATTTTGGGTTGTTTTGTTTACTCCTTAGCCTTAAGTGATACATTTATTCGATGTAAAGGTACAGGTCTGTAGAACTATAAGAAATTTTCCAATCGATGAAGGAATTAAGGTATTATAGATACCTGTCTCTCAGTGAGGTCGAGGGAGGCAGCTATTTCGATCCTCCGCGGTCGGCACAGATATTTGTTGAAGTGGAATTCTTTCTCCAACTCCAACAGCTGGGTATTTGTGTAAGCTGTTCGAAGTCTACGTGGCAGGCCATTTTCTGTAATAGAAAACATATTATAATTAGATATAGCACGATATAAAACGGACACTTACCTACATACTTACTTAATAGCTTCCTTTCAAGACTTTTGTTTTAGTACGCGTTTTTATTTTATAATACCTACTAAGTACTAAAAAAGGTGGTGGTACCCTTTGTAGTTCGGCTCCGGCGGCACCACCGCGGCACTTATTTCTGCCTAATGACAGCAGTGTTAAGCGCTGCTGTCTTGTGGTTTGAAGGGTGTGGTAAGGGAGATAAATTTAACGAGGCATTCCAACTTAGTCCTCCAAGGTACCAACGCGTCTGTGGTCGACTTCACTTGGGAATCTGGTCTTATCTGGGGTGGATCACAAATGTCCATGGGCGGCAGTTGCTATTTACACTTCAGGTGGACTGCATGCTCGTTTGCTACTCATCATATAAAAAAAAAACACAAAATTCGTTGAATAGTTATAAACAGTGAATATTATTTACCATTGTATTTACTTGTGTATATGCTAATGTTAATGTCGATAATATTCAATAAGGGTTTGTTTAGACATATCTACTGTACATCGACTAAAAAGTACAAATACCCGATTGAAAATACAATTATGAAATTCGTACTTCAGAATGCATAAACTCAATGCAAAATGCATGTAGTATGTGATATTAGATTATTTGTTTCAATGCAATAAGTGGTATACCAATATATGTACATAAAATCACTTATTCGGAAATCTATTATACATTAATACCAAAAAATTGTGACTTTAAAATGGACATCATATAAAAGAAACTGTTCTTTTAGAAGTAGCTATGAAAACTTGTTTTTGCCTCAATTATTATTAATTTACTATTAATTCATGATTTATTTTTAGTATGTACATTATTGCAATATTTATTTGGATGTATTCTAATAAAAGTGTATCAGACGGTTAATTTTATACATATAATAATATATCATGAATGTATATTCGCGTTCACTAAGTCATAAATTTATGTAAGGGAATATTTAAGAAGAATATTTTTAAAAGTTTTGTACTGTTACAAGTACTGAAACCTTACATTTTATTGCTCACATCAACGCGTTACTGCGTTAAGATTCCTGAGCACTTACTGAAAAAAAATTAACAATACTTAAAGAAAATATTTAAAGATCAAATCATTCTGTAACTGTATACCGTATAAATAACATAGCTGACATACACCAAATTTTTATAATTCGGTCTCTTCTGTGGTGTAGATTCTATTTTCAAATAAATCGATAACGGTTTTTTAGTCATGATGTTATATCATTTATTTGTGGACACTGTCGTTGTGTTATACATTTATTGTGTATAAAGTACCTATCTAGACATGTCTACACTTCTATCGTCTCCTGAATTATTAGTTTCTCATATATGAGTAAAAGTACAGACACGTGTATAAGAACTCTGTCAGCATACTTCGTCAATATTATAACAGTTGCATTAAGGGCGTACGCTTAAACTTACGTGCATGGAATGGACGTCAACTCTAGACGTTCGACGTTTGAATTGGGGAAACTATGCGAACGGGCGCCCGCCAACGTGTAAAATCCTATCTCATACCAACGTGCTCATGGCGCTAATCGTGTACAATTTTTTAATACCAAAACACGAGCGTGCACCTGCCTCAGTTTCACTACACAACCTAAGATAGACCGCGTGTATAAATAGTGTTATTAAAATTTCTCACAAGTGAATTTAATATGTACAAGTCTGTCAAGAGTCCAATCATAAACATACAGTCATCGAATCAAATAAAATGGATATGGATTGTATTACTAATATAGTATGATAGAACAGCTTTCAAAAAGCGTGTATTAGGTTTGTAGCAGTTCGATTGTAATAATTTATTAATGAAATAATAAAGTATTTGTTTATATATTTGTAGTTTCATTTATTTTAGCTCGCTTATAAGAGTTTGTATGCTTAGTGGTAGGGTGGGTCCGTGGGTCTGTTCTTTATTAAGACCGTACCACCAGTGTTAACCCAGTGTGTATATTTATCGTTAATTAAATTAAAGAGTGAATTTGTCATATTCTGAAAATGTTACATTAAATTTCTAAAACTTTATTGTTGTCAGATAAAACCAATTTACCCTCACAGTCTGTGTAATATTACAAATTACTACAGTAATGTGTTATATTACACGCAAACCACTCAACATAGCCTCGGCTAGTGAATCCTATTATAATTATCGTCATTAATATTATAGGATACATAAATAAAAGATTGTCTGTAGCAAATTAAATTCATAACTTTATTTTTATAATAAATAAAAATCAAGAAAACACTCTTTTTGAGAATTTTCCATATATTAAATACATCATACAAAAGATGTCAATACAAACTAAATCACTTGGTGCAAAGGCAAGCCAGTCGGTTGGGGTTCGCCCGAGCGCCAGCGCGGCCAGTTTGAGCTGTCTATACCTTCCTTAGCGACAGGCGAGTGAAAACCGAGGATAGCCTCATCTTTACTTACATTTAACAAAAACGTTAACTTATTGATAAACAAAGATACAAACTGCCTTCCTCGTGGAATGCATCTTTGCAGACATCGCTAATTTTAAATGAAAAAATAGGTTTATTTGATCCATGATTACAAAATATTGTAAAGAGGTATGTAAAAAAGCGTATTACACTTCAAAAGTGAAAAAAAACGAGATAATTTAGATTATGAAATACAATAAATAAAATATAAGAAAATCGTGTATCTAACTTAAGTATGAAATAATTTACTACAACTTTACACCTAAATGATATAATAAATGTATTGCAACACATTAAGGAGCTTTGGAACCATTAAGTAATTCGGGACTCGTGTTTCAGCTGGTAATTAATCTCAAACAATAAATCTATAAATTGTGATTTATCTTTGGTTTTTCTGAACATCTGTCGACCATAGTTCCATAACTCCTCGTGGGACGCAGCGTCTCACTCAGTGCGACAAGTAACGCGACAAGCCGCCACTGGACTGCGTTAAACATGATTTTCATAAGTACTTACACACGGTACAGATCTACTACGAAAGCTAATGCATCTTAAAAGCAAATAGAGAACTTTAACCAAAATAAAGGCGCGCGTGTTAAAACCCATATTATAGACGTGCACTATCAATAAGCACAGGAATTTGTCACTAATTTATTGCGGTAGTTGTGAATGTGTTCGATAAAGACGTTAAAAAATGTAAGAGCCGTAGTCATAACACGAGACTGACGAGACACGAATCTTCCTTTACTAAAACATCACAGCTCTCGAGCAAAGTACGTCGCTGAAACTGGGGACCAGAATCAAGGTGATATGAATGATAACCCCTACACTATCAAGAAATCCTCATTAATTCGTTAATATATTCATCTATTATGCATCGGTTATATAAAAATGTTACACAAATAAATACCAGAGCGAAATGTGTATTAGTTGAAAGAGATTTTCATATTCGTTACGTGAATATAAAAATCGCCCACTAAATGACGTTTGACTCGTGAGTCCTTTTAGCGCTGACCGTGCCTAGCGGCCGAGAACTTGCTCGGGGCAGCAAGTCGCCCAGGCACACACGCTCGGGAACCGATGCGGACCGACCTCCGACGAGCGGGTTACATCCGTCGAGTTGCGTACTAATTGCAATGTTACTTTTACGTCTGCTTCAGTTATCACCCATCACACCTTATTTCACAACAATTTATTATCGTTTCGTTAACTTATTAAATGCTCCCATGTCGGCATAACAACGCTTATCACAATATATAAAAATATATATTAAAGAAGCTTAAACTAGAACTACACATTGAAGATGCATTCCGTTATGCATTTGCCACCACACCAGCAATCGACCACATGAATGATTCTCATTTTTTTCACGAATTTATTTGTGCGGCAGCACATGCAAGTCTGCAAGTAACTCACAGCGTTCCTCTTAAAGATACTGACACGATATTGCATCTTGAAATAATTTATTTATACCTAGCAAGGAAGAAATGGCAGCGCGCTCCACTCCGATTTATATTCATTGATCCTTCCAAACGTACTGGTAACTGACTCAGTGTAGTTTTGTACTGAACGATTTAGGTATTGTTGTAACAGGTCGCCAGTGTCGCGCTCCACACCATTTCTTCCTTCGAGACAATTCATTTTAATGTATTCGACGCACATAAGCAATCAAGTTAAGAAACTAAATGTAATACTTTTGTCATTTCATAAAAATAGTGCTTTCTCCGATTATCATTAAGCAACATCAAGACCACCAAAGCCACGAGATTGCTTACAACATAATACTCTTTTGCACGGATAAATCTAATGGATAACCGTTACCGAAGTTATACAAAGACCTACGTGCAGTGTGTATGTAAAAATATCGTTTCGCGCGATATTGTTTTAACGTACATCACATCACATAGGCCTTCATACAGCGAGAAGCTAGTCAATTCTAAATACATGTGCACTTAGTGACGTTAAGATTAGATAGCTCGAAATGTTAAGCCTAAGGAAAATCTACGATATTTTTATTATTTTTTTTTTTGTTTGTAGCTTATATTAGGCTTTTTCGTAAACACATAAGTAGTAATTATATTATGGGTATAATTTTTTTCAAGAATTAATTTTGCCGCCTTATTAGGTACACCTACGAAGTTTCATTTATTTTCTCTATGACGTAACGGCTGTCTCTTCAACTTTCATCTGAAAAATAAATATCTTTAATTAAATATCCACCTTTTACATAATCGTTTTTCAACGTGTGGATCGCGACCTACCGTGAGGTTAAAATACCTCCACATCACCACACTGTTAAGTTGGACTCCGGCAGCATCATCATACCTAATAACAATAGTGTTAAGCGCTGCTGTATTCTGGTTTGAAAGGTGAGGCAAAGGAGACATACTTATTCGACACATTCCAACTTAGTCCTTAGAGATAACGCATCTGTTATCGACCCTAATCTTTTCTGAGCCGCTTACCATCAAATGGATATCATGCTCGCTTCCTACATCCATCATAAAAAAACGAAAACATAAGTTTACGCCGCGCAATGCTTGTATGGAAAATCAAAATCGATGATGAGTACAAGTATGAGTTTAAAAATAAAACACTGGCACTTAACATGTGGTACAGCGTTGGTATAAAGCCAGAAAACCGACAAGTGTTACATTGACCTGCAGCACGCGGCGCAATGAACTTACAAGGGAGGGCGATGCTTTAAAAATAAACTATTCACAGTGATTTATTAGAATAAGCATGGTTTTTAAACGCAATCTTGAATAAAGAACATAAGTACTGTAATGCCGTTAAGATTACGTAATAGTTCTTATCGTAAATAACGTGCATACATAAACCACATAATAACAATATGATATAATAATAATGAATTGTATGTCATGTGAAAAAGTGTACTTGTATTTGTGTGCGCGTTGATGGATGAAGGCTGATAACCTTTTACTAGGTTTACTTCTAGGTTTTAAAATGCGACTGCCGTTTGCGATAGGGATATAAGAATTACTCAAGTCTTCAAAAGTGCCATATTAGCTCGTTCAACTTCTCAAGGATGTTTAATGCACGGATTTTTTTGTGTGTGTGTGTGTGCGCGTGTGTGCGAGCGCTGACGTACCCCGTGCGCCGACGATGATGGACTTGCGCTTGATGTCCTGCGCCGGCGGCGGCCGCACCACGCCGCCCGCTCCGCCCACCAGGTGCCCGCCGCCCGCGCGGATGGGTTTGGCTGGAGAAGAATAGTAACAATTATTTTATTTTCACGTTATTATGTAATATGAAATGTAAATAAACATGCATTTCAGCTTATATAAATGCCTACTAAAGATCAACTATCTATAACTTAAATACGAGTTGCTAGCTTGGAACAAAACTAAGTCAATCATAGAAGAAAACAACTATGTTACATATTGGACTAAAGTCTAAAACAGCAACATAGTGCATTGGATTGAAGTTGAGAACACTTTTGCTAAAACAATATACACGGTCAAATGTCCAAGTAAACTAATATAAAATATATTTTTATATTATTATAAAGTTATTATTCAAGTATTGTATAAACAAATGGTATTATAAAACGAGACTTGTAAAGTACGAGAGAATATTTCTCTGATAAATCTTTTATTACTGTTCTT
>DWRA01003968.1:0-11387 GCA_018250295.1 Spathilepia clonius | reverse complement strand
CGTCATAAAGATTTTTTTATGTGATGGGGTAGCAATCGAGCATGCAGTCCACCTGATGGTAAGTAGCAACTGCCGCCTATGGATATTTGTAATCCACTCCAGATCCTACCTGAAGACGACTACACCACACACCAAAGGTGCGTTGCTACCCCTGAGGACTAAGTTGAAATGACTCGGAAAAGTAAGTCTTCCTTACCACACCCTTCAAACCAGAAGACAACAGCGTTTAACACTGCTGATATTAGGCAGAAATAAGTATGGCGGTGGTGCCGCCGGAGTCGAGTTACACAGGGTTCTACCACCTTTAAACCGAAACTAATGGAAGAAATTAAAATTGTCTCTAATTGTGTTAATCATAAAATTAAGTAGTAGGTACTTTTGAACGATAAAAGATGGACAAAACAGTCAATATAGACTTTTTTTTGGTGTATATATTATACTGTACGCAAGGTCAATAATAAAATTAACATTATTATCATTTGAAGGTTAAATGAGCCGCGAATTGTTCCTCCATTATATATCATGATCTTTAGATACGTAAAGAAATTTAGCGAGTCACGTGAAAATAAATGATTCATACGACTTCGTGATATTTGACCGCGTCAACTTATCGGTAAGTACACAGGTTCAAATAAACACGGGGAATATTTTAAATGAGCATACGTATTCATTAGTGATAGCAATGATTCATATGCGCAAGCTCGACGCAACGATAAGGGAATAAATTCGAAGTTATATAACTCAACGAGAATTTTTCACGCTTTTAGCTTAATTGGACATTGGTTGGTATTGTAGGTACTCAACTAGGGTTACCAGGTGACGGGAATTTCTCGGATATCTCCGGAATTTTAGCTCTGTTGAGGACAATCTTTAATTGTCCGGGTTTTTTTGTTTAAGGGGAAAATATAACTGATAATTGTTTATTATTAAACATTCTGATAACAAAACATAGATACCCAAGTACAGTGCTTAGGTATACTCATTAATTTTTAATTAATTACTTTCGTATTATATTGCTTTCTTTTTTTAGCAATTATAACGTCATAATTTATAACTGATAGTAGATATTTATGAGAATTATTGTAGTCGGCATATCTGTGTACCTTTCATACGCTTTAAACCACAGTAAAAACCGCAGACTATATGCTATAAACAGCAGACGATATGATAATTATAAAGAACAAAAGATGTACTCAACCAAAGGAGCCTCTGCCACGAGGCAACAAGCATTACCATTATCAAGATCGTTGTCCCCGAAACCGAATTTGATATCAAATACATCTTTATCGTGTCGGCTGCAATCGCAAATTTATGAGTCATTTTTCTGCTGCGTACGTGAGCAACTGTATGCTAATTTTCCTCACGTGCTATCGGTTTACGACAACCGCATTATACTCTTTTCACAACATCCTACTAAGTTAATTAATGGAAATGCCTAATAAACATAAGGTAGTGGTTGAATCTAAGCCTTTTAAGCGGGTGGTCAGGGATTCCAATCCCAGGCATGCACCACTGATTTATCACTTGTGTGCGTATTAGAAATATATTATCACTTGCTATAATTGTGAACTGAAACATCGTGAGGAAACCTGAGACCACTTAAAAAAATTAAAGGTGTGTGAAGTCGGTCAGCGCGCTGGATTATGTGCTCATTCTAAGAGTAAACCCTGATCGAACAGTAGTAAGGGGTTGGCGACGAAATAAATGTTAGAACCGATCGTGCATCGACTCTCGATCTCGAATCATTTATAATAAAAGCCTTAAGTGCTGCTGTGCTGGTTTGCGGGGTGTAATAAACGAAAATTATAACAGACATTCCAATTTAGCCACTACCGGCCATGTACGTTTATAATCAACCCCAACGAAATTATAGTCCTAACTACGGACGACCATAGTTGCATTGCTATCCCTAAGGCCAATAGTGGAACACTTTGGATAAATGCGTCTCCCGTATCACATCCTTCAAACCGTTTACAGCAGCGCTTAACACTGTTGTTACTAGGCAGAAATAGGTGTAGCGGCGGTGCTGCCGGAGTGGAACTTAATTTTGAATGTTGTTTGAACCAGAATGGGTAACATTTGTCCACCAATGCACCTATACTAATTTTCTATGCGTGTGGCCAGCTACTTCCGACGATAGCCGTCATGGATGATTTTCGCATTATCTTATCCGGCATTCGTATCAAACTTGTTAATAATCGTGATGTTGATAAAATTGCTAGACTATATCAGTGTTTCATGCTGATGTGGCTGTAATGTAGCTTGATACTGTTCAAAATTGGGTATGATATAAAATTAAATATATTTATATCGTATAGGCTTACGGAGGGATTTACAAATTGTCAGTCACAATATTTATTCCAATACTAACATCGCATCGGAATTGGACTTCAACGGAGAATATTCGGCTAGAAACTCATCTGGTTTTTTTATTATGAATAGAGGGTTTACATACTTATGTGACGCCTACCCCGATATTTTTACAGATACTATAAAGAGCTCTGGTCAAGAGAACTTATAAAGGCATCAGGCATGATCTAGCAAGTTTTTAGTCGTAAAGATATTCCGGGGTACCTAACATAACATTTTTATTAACTGAATAAGTCACTTGGAAATATTTTGCAACGCATATTGAAATCAGAACTTTCGAAAGTAAGGGCATTGTGATATTTTCCGGCATGCCTTTTTCAGAAACAAGGATCTTCTAGTTACGTCAATGACAGTGTAGTTTACCGACCGATATCGGATCGGTAAGTAGAAACGCTCCAAGTGTTTGTTTACTACTCATTTTGTTTTTGCTGATGTAAACTGTTCGTGATACGAAACGTGATCGATCCTCTTTGTTAATTGTTTGCTTTATCGGGTTTTCAGTCGCTTGGGAACGTGATTTCTTAGGTGTTAATTATTGTTGACATTATGCGGATGTGGTTTCTACCTATTTAATTAATTAGCAATATCTAAATAGCATCGACTTGTTAAAATTTATTTTGTAGGTGAATATTATTTCGTCTGTAAATTGTTGATGTTTTAAATGCATATTTAAGTTATGGGGCTATCTGTAGGTAATTTTAAGTTTTTATATTTTAGGTTACAATATATTCGATTGATATCAGTCGTAGATGTTGCAGAACTGGTTTTATTAAAGTTGATGTCTAAAAACTAAAAAAAAAATACAAATTAAAAATCTTGTATGAGTTCAGTATAATAATGATTTTTAAAAGTGTCATTGGACTACACATAAAATGTAGTGTGTCAGGAATGTTTGTTGAAGCATGTATAAGTTATTTTAACACCATAATGCGTAAAAGACGGATCTCTCTGATGCACCGCATCCGGGATAGTGCCAACAGCATCATAAACATGAAACATTGTAATTCAGTTCGTACGAAATATTCGTAATAACGAAAATGTAGAAATCAATCATGTTACTTGATATAATAAATTGTACAATAAATATTGTTATTATAAAAAAGAAGGTTTGGTCTGTCGTGAAATCGGGAATACATAGGCACACGCATTAAATTTAGAGTAATTACAGCGAAAAATCGGAAGTAACACAAGAAGCTATTTATGCTTAGTTTTGTTAAATATTATTATTTGAAGGTAGTAGAATTCAATTTGACTTCAGAGGCACCACCGAGAATCCCCGTCTTATGCCTTATAACAGCAATGATATCTAAGTGGTCCTGTGTCCTGGTTTAAGACTGTGATGAGAAAAATACACTTAAACAAGTCTAATTTAGTCCTCAGAGGTACCTACATGTCTGTGTCGACCTCACGTAGGACTCCAATCCTATCAGAGATATAAAGAAATCCTAGAGCGACGGTGGCCACTTACCACCGATTAGATTGTATGCTCGTTTGCTAGTTTAATAGCATATATTAAAAAAACGGTAACTTTACTGCATTGTTTGTCACTGTATAACAATGTTCATGCCTTAAAAACGTACAAAGTGTATGTAACATGGGTGCCTAGGTACTTAATATACAAGATAATAAATTTACATGATTATCTTTCTTATGTGTACGCGTGTAAAGTAGGTATATGATGCTATCAAACTGGATTAAGATAGGTAGTCGGGGAAATTCAGTGCAAAAATAACGATAATATTTATTGTTGCAAGAAAAAGCCGCTTTTCCAGTGTTATGTATTAATTTCAGTTGTAAATAAAACAAATGTTATCCAATAAAACAAGATTGCCTCAAAATAAATTATTAACTAAAAAGGAAAAACTCGGAAGTAGGTAGTACTCATTATTGCAATGAATTAAACATTGTAATTTGCTGCACACTATGGCAAGTCGTTTTGGTAGTTTTTAAGCTTCCAGGCCTTCGTCAAAACGAAACCCTTATTTTGTGTAATTTTTATTTGTCTTGGTCACGCGTTCGGTGTCTAGAGCGCCGATAACAAATATATATATCTATACATATAAGTATATACAGGTTGATAAAGATATTACCCTCCTTTGCGTCGCGTAAAGTAGGGTAAAACAATTCTTTTGATATAAAATTATTTATATGGGTTTGGATAATAGAATATTAGGTAGGTACTTATAAGATCGAGCAAGTTAGGTTTAGCAAAAAGTTAGTCTTTAGCGCCGTAGGTAACCAATGACCCACTGCCCTCGTTACTGAACACGAAATCTTCGCCAATCTTTGGCTGGGTGGCCGGATTAGGCCATAATTAGAAGTTTGTTAGGTCATTAGTGAATGTTTGTTAGCGGATAAATTACCCGTTTTGATCAATAATGCACCTATTGCAGATTAAATTATTTAAGTACTTACGCTAATTTAGCAAAAAAAAAAATATTTGGCTAATATATGGCTTATAAAAACTTAGGTTATAAACAAATTCCTACATACTTTTCAAGTATTTAGTGTATTTATTATCTTTTAAATAGCCCCCCTGTAGGAATAAATCAGATTAACTTATACGAATACGGAAATATCTACGTTGTAATCTATCATTTACTCATTTTAAATTATAGTAGGTATATATTTAATCAAAATATGAACATACCAACTATCTATTGCGATAAGAAAGTCAGCTTCAAATGTCGAACGAACTGTAGACTGTGTGATATTTTAATCACAATTAGACACATTGTTTTAAATGTAAATACTCGAAATTCAATAATTGTAGTTCATGCAAAGCACTGCTGATCGAGCAGCTAATGTTTTAGATTTTTTTGAAACATGTAGCGCCATCTTTTAGAAAGATTTTTAAGCTTATGGACATGGCATTATAATTATTTTAAAAAGAATGAAGAAATACAACTTTTTCTTTAAGTTTATTTTAAAATAAGTTTTAGGACTTTAACTTGTAATGATTATTTATTTATCGTAGCTTTATTGCGTCCATTGTTGATATTGCTATTAATACCAGAATCTAAGTTTACACGGCAAGCTCCATTTAAAAAGTAATATCGTTTTGTTTATTAGTCTTCTATAATCTATGCGACTTGACAATCATGGCGAGCACGTCGAGGTCTGTTTTTCTGATTTATTTTTATTGCTGTTTCGTTTCTATAGCAGTTATTTGTTTGTTGTTCAGCCGAATAATGTTATTAAGTGATATTGTTTTACGTAAGTTGGTGTCATGGTGATTATAAGTGCCGCGGTCTCGCGGTGGCCCGATTGATTTCTACTGGGAAGTTTTGATTCACTTTCCTTTGTGGTTTTAGATCGGAGGCAAATAAAGTGGTGTGCTATGCTCACCCCGACGCGCCGCTTATCGAGGACTACAGGGCTGGGGACATGATATGTTCCGAATGCGGGCTCGTGGTCGGCGACAGGTATTTGAACTATTTCGATACAGCACAATTTGCGAAACATTGAACCATTACACTAAGCAGGTCGAAGGCTGAACGTCTTGCAACTGTCTTGTTGTAACTTAAACTTGACGTTTCGTCGATTTCTATTCTGTAACCGATAGAACTGTAAGAGCAGTGGAATTGCATATAAACTAAGAGTAATTGATAAGGAATACTATATAATTATGAATAGTTATTACGTTATTGTACGTAATTCGGAATGAGGAAACCCACTATCGCGATCCAAATTACTTATCCAAGACAAGGTCAGGTAATATGGAATTGAGACATTCATGGACAGCAGCAGTTATTTAATACTAATGTTGGTACTAAACAGTTTAATGCTTACTAATTAATGTAATTTGGATAAAAACTGTAGCATGGAAGCAAGGGGCTCTGTTAAAAAAAAACTAGTTATTATATTATGGCTTATAAGACGCTTTATACACTCAGCCCCACACTAGGATTCTCTGTGTCGTGGTTGCCATGGACACACCCAGACCCAGAACAGAAATATAAATTAATTATTCAAATATCTGACTGACCTGGGATCGAACCCGGAACCCGCCGCGTGTCAGGCTGGTCTGGTGACCGCTCCGCCACACGGGTCATCGTAAGATTAAAGTATAGTAATTTTGTGGCCGATTGTGGTAGGATATGGAGAAACCGTTGTTGATTTGAACTAAGGATGTGGTTATAAAATTTCAGGTTTGGTTATTAATATGTGTATAGTGGTCCAGCAGCAATGGGCCTCTGAAGCTCACAGATTTTAAAGGAATATTAGGAAAGATACGGAAAAGCAGAAACTTTTAGTTGACAATAATTGACATATATTTTCCAATCTTAAAACAACACACTAACCAAAAAAGTAAAAAATAATATAAAACCTATAGCCGGCCTGTGTCGCCAACAAGCTTTAACTCGAACATTCTTATTGTAAACTCACAATAAGGCATCTTGATTATTCATTGAAAGGATTATGTGACCAACAATTTTTATTTTCCCGATATTTAATATAGTACAACTGTGTAAGACGTTAATTGCTTGGAACTAAAGGATTATCCGTATAGGTTGTTAGTGTCATATGAAAGTGATTATTGTCTTACAAAGTGTGAAGTATAGTTAGAGTTTATTTATTAACGTTTTGATAGACCCTGTAAACAACCAAATAATTGTGATTATTTAATACGATAGATCGTTCGGTTATCGCCGTACGTTTTGGGTAATAATATTAAAATATACGATAAAAAGACATTTTTATTTCTCAGTGTGTTAACATTGAGCATCCGTATCGAAAAGTATAAAGCTCGCTTATGTATTTTTTTTTTTGTAAATAAATAAATATTAAAAATATTCCAATTAGCGTTAGTGTCAATTGTATAATATTACTAGCTTTAGTTATTGTAATTTTAAATTGTATTTAATTTTTTTTAATGGCAACCTCATCTCCGTTGACTAGAGTAGAGATAACAGGATGAAGTGTACTGTTTTATTTATTTTTAATCTGTTTTAATTTAAATTGTATGTGATGTGGCATTGTTTTTGTTTCTCTCTACATAAAAAAAAGGGTTTTTCCTGTTTTTCACTTTTTTCCTGTGTTTTCCAGTGTTTACACAGTTTTAAAGCAATCCTATGAGATTATTTGTGCTGACAATTTTAAATTTAGACAATAATAGTTTTAGATCTTCTTTTTAATAAATATGCCATAAAACTAACGCAGTGAACCTGTAATCGACTTAGGTTCATGGAATTATTTTAGCTTATTGTCAAACCAATTTGTATGCGTAAATAATAAAGTGATATAACTAAGTGTAACTTCAAAAATAGTAGTTTATACTCGAGTTTTGAATTGAGGTAATCGGTATTCCACTTAACGAAATATTACAATACAGGACTTGGTTATTAAATGGTACCCATTGTTTAAAATAGTATTATACAGATTAAATCAAATTTTATTCGATGAAAAGAAACATCAAAGTAACATTAAAAAAAATGTATTAGTACAGGATTGGTGTGGTAAGAGAGATAAACTTAACGAGGCATTCCAACTTAATCCTCAGGGGTAGCAACGCATTTGTGGTCGACTTCAGATGGGATTCTGGGCTTATCTGGGGTGGATCACAGGTGTCCATGGGTGGCAGTTGCCACTTCACTTCTACCATCAGGTGGACTGCATGCTCGTTTGCGACTCCATCATATAAAAAAAAACAAAAAAAGACAAGGATTTTTTCGTAATATGTTCTTGATTAAAAACTCGAGTACAATTTATTTATGAATCATACTTTTATGTGAAGTTTAAAAATGAACTGTATGCTTTGAGTAATCCCATTTATTTAAACCCCGTAATAAACATTTATTTTCCATTTTTGATTTTTATTTTTCACCTTATTGATTTTTTGTTTGTTCATGATCACATCAAAATATTGAGAATCATTTTTATTAAACTTCATTTTTTATGTAATTTTATTTTCGCATCATTACTAAAATAGTAATCATTGTTATATTTCACTTGCATTGATTTTTAGTTTGTGTTAGAAAATAATGACCCAAAATTAAATAAAACCAACTAATTTTTATGTTCATGGATGATTGTCAAACTCAATTAGATATTGACCAAAGCCTCATTGTATTCTACTTCGAATTTGTGTAACAAAAATATATTCCCTAACTTTGCAAACTTTCCCAAATTTTGCAAAGCTGCAATGCTTTTGCAAAGAGAAATCTATCATTCTTGGAGTAAGGACGTGCTCGGAAAACTTCGACAACGTGATTTAGAATACGCGTGGCGCCATCTATTATCGAATAGCGGGAACTCGCTGCATCTCTAAATCTTTTAGATAGTACATAGTACTCGTAAACATTAAATATGTTGTGGTATAGATGCCAGTAGATTTCAAAATATTATTTTATATTTGTTTAATCTCAAAGTATTTATCAACATTTCTTTTAATTTAACAAGCCATTTTTTTCTTTACACGCTTTTATTTCTTAGCCCACTCATTACTAAACCACTGCTGGGCACTGGGCTTCTCAGTGTAAGAGCGGTTTAGGCCAAAGCCCTACATGCTGCCCAAATATGGATTCACACACCCTTGGAAACCTTTTTTAAGAACTGTACAAATTTTTATTTTATTATTTATCATGTTATATGTTGTAATATGCATATTCATTATGTTTTTCTGTTCTAGTTGTTATGTCCGGTTAATTTTATTTTATATATGATTTACTATAAATAATTATAATAATGTATCTTTGACTATTTCTTCAGTCACTTCCGAATCTTTGCCAAAATATTAATTTAACGGCAAGACGACTGAAAAAGGCTGTAAAATGTACCCGATCTAGAATTTAACTTAGTTTTAATCAAAGTTAGTGACGTATAGAGTAGGTTTCGAATTAAGTCGTTCGCGAATTGAACACCAGTAGGATTAATTATGTATTCTGAATAAACTGTATTTGTTGGTCATTTCCATAGAATTGGAGGTATAAGGTTGCTAATTTGGAATTAATGCTTATGCTTGCATTTAATCTGCTATAATTATAGACACAAAATAATAATACAATAAAAGACGTGACCAGCAAATATATTAAATTAAGATACTACTAAGAATTGTTCTCTAGATTAATTCAAGAATGGAAAGTCTGCCATAAGTCTATTACTTAATACTAACAACAAAAAGTAAATTGTTCTTTGAATATAGCATATAATGCTACTGGTCGCAAATAAATTTGGGATCACTGATATCTTTGTTTAAACTTTCTAGACCATTTATAGAGATATTGATTAAAATTTAGTTTTTATTAGAGCATAATGGAGACAGCAAGAATTATTATCAATAATTATAGTCACTGCAGATTTGTTTTGGCCTCAATCTATGAATGTTATAATGTTATTGTGATGATTTGTAGTACTAATCATCTTTGTAGCATTTGCAGATTCAAGCCAAATTAAATCTGTGGTAATTATAAATAAGATTATTTTTCGTTAGATTTTTGTGGTGACTCCGGAGACATCACTGCCACTTATTTCTGCTTTATAACAGCAGCGTAGCGTTGTTGTGTTCTAGTAGAGGTGTAAGGAAGAGACACTCAAGTCATTCTCACTTAGCTTTCAGGCATAGCAGTACATTTGGACCTACTTATGCAAACAGGAACCAATCCACACACATGCCAGAATCATTAAAAATGTTGACGATTTTCAGCATCGTTATATTTGTATACATAGAACAAATTATTTTGTGCAATATTCCAAATAGATTTTAATAAAAATAACCTAAAATTTAACAGTGTACAAAATTTTGACAGATATTGCTTTTTCTCAAAACTGTCACTGTGTGTGTTGATTCTGTTTTGCAAAAGTAGGTCCAATTATGATCACTCAGGTAAGACTAAATCTATCTGAGGTTGATTATAAATGTCTAAGGACAATAGTGGGCATTTACCATCAAATGGACTTCATTTCTACTTTAATTCTTTGAAAAAATGAACATCTCTATAAATGCTGTCATAGATTACGTTGTTTTTTTTAATTTATAATCTTGCCTTTTGTAGTTTCAAAATAGTGCTTTTAAAAGTATTTTTCTTAGTATAGGTCTTTCCAATTCTCTTTCATAGTAATAAATATTAAAGATCAGAGATATTATGTAGTTTTAGACTCGGGAAGATAGAGATGAAAGCATATTTATTTTGTTTAATGAGATTTCGGTGTAAATAAGGTAGATAGGTAGCGTAGCTTACAGTTTCAATATCTGGAATGTTTCAACAAATTCTATTCCCAAATAAAGTAATAAGAAAAATAAATACATTGTTTTATTTTATTTTGTCTAATACTAACTTCTGACTACCCATCTGGTGAAGCAGTCATCATACCGGTCTGACATGCAGTGGGTTCCAGGTTCGATCCCCGGCCAGACAGATATCTGAGTGACGAATTTTGATTTCTGTTCTGGGTGTTTGTGTATTTGTCGTTGTGTCCATAGCATCCACGACACAAGGAATCTTAGTGTAGGGCTTTGAGTATATAAAGCGTCTCACTCTCTCTCTACTTTTTGTAAGTTAGGGTCATTAAAAAATTAATTAAATGCTAATGAAGCGAACATGATTCTGTCATATAATTCAATTTTAGTAAGATAATGCACAAGTGTGAAATCAATCAAATTTTATTCGATGAAAAGGAACATCAAAGTAACATTAAAAAAAATGTATTAGTACAGGATTGGTGTGGTAAGAGAGATAAACTTAACGAGGCATTTCAACTTTGTCCTCAGGGGTAGCAACGCATTTGTGGGCGACTTCAGATGGGATTCTGGGCTTATCAGGGGTGGAATGAAATCAGTCGCTAAATTTAGGCCATAGATCAGCACTCTGGCCGAGTAAACCAATTCAAACTTAACTAGGTAACATTGAGATTCCTTTTTAAAGTATTCTCAAGTGCGTAGGTATCCTCATGTTTTCCTTCATAGTTGTAAGAAGTGATAAGTACTTTCTAACACACACATAACTTTGAAGTCAGTGCGTACCTGGGGTTCAAAACGAAACCATCAAGAGGCTGATTTACAAGAGAATTAACAAGTA
>DWRA01003967.1:0-11387 GCA_018250295.1 Spathilepia clonius | reverse complement strand
CTAACAACTCATTCCAATTAGTCCTCAGAGGTAGCAACGCATCTGTGGTCGACTTCAGTTGGGATTCTAGGCTTTTCTAGGGTGGATCACAAATGTCCATGGGCGGCGGTTGCCACTTACCATCAGGGAGACAGCATGCGCGTTCGCTACTCCATTATTGTAAAAAAAAATCGAATACGTCCTGTAAGCTTACATACATGCATATTACACCTGTACACATGCACGCATGCATGCACACAAACACGCGCAGACACGCTCACACTCCAGGGAAAACATAATAGTGCAATCTGGCGATCATATCATATCAATATCATAACGCCTAATAACAAAATATACACTCACCTATAGACGCAGCTCCTAAAGACACCTTCCCATTTTCATCTTTCATCATGTCACGAAAATGTTCGTAGAATATGATCCGGCAGCCGGAATATATCGCATGGCGTTGGAACATTGGCATTAAGCCCGTCCACAGCTTAAGGATTCCTTCCTGTTTGGCTATACCCACTGCTGTTTTGATCATCCCGTGGTTTTCCATCTGTAACAATAAGTTGCTTTGATTTTGTAAGATTGATAGTACCGTTACTACTGTTGCCTTAAAATAGTGTACTCCTGCGATATATTGACGGATATACTTATAGAAAAACTTGTCACAAGACGTTCCCTTAGTCCTTAAGGGGAGCAATAATTGTATCGACTTTACCTCAATTGAACATGACTTTTGTTCTATGTGATATGAACTATCTAGAAGTACATTTGCGTACGTCTATCTGTGTAGACACCAAAGATAGAAAGTTCTATTAGGCAAATCGAACTGTTTATCTTTGTATTAGGCAAATAGGAAAGAGAGAACTAACCTAACCTTACCTCAAACAAAATATGTAGCAGTTATCAGTTATTATAATATTGCACCCGATGTATTAAAAAGTACCTTAAATCCATGTTTAGCTGCAGCCACCTCTGATTGTATTTGTAACCTTGTCTTCGTTAAGTCAAACGGGTACGTAGCTGAAAAGACGGGGAATTTCATAAATTTCTCATTATTATATCTATATCATATGTTTAAAAATTGTCGCACAGCAATATCGGCTACTTCGCCTCATAAAGTACGTAACTATTTCAATAATTAATTTAATATCATGCTTTCGGGAGTCCTTCGTTGTACATAGGCCTCCAAGAATTAGTTTTTCCTCGTTACCATCAGCACGCTTGGCTACGCTTGGATAACGCGTGAGAATTCATACGTAGCCTTCAATATTGTCGCTTATACTATTGAACAGTAGCTTAATCCGTTGCTCGGATGACCAATTTGTTCTTTGAGCGACCAACGAACAGTACATGTTGGATTTTAATGGACAGATCTGTCAATCGATTGTCTACGCAACATTTCACAGTCGCGTTAAACACTACTTCATCTCTAAGGTTACAAATTGCTCAAGCGTTACTAGACGATGAACGCTCAGCTTAAGAAATAAGTATCATTATTAAAGATAATAACTAATAAATAACTATTACGTTGATGCCGATCTCCTGGACTAAATTGCTTAGTCGCCTCCAACGACTAAAGAGACACAGAGCCAATGCAATCACCACCAACATAAATAACCTCACTGATTGTAATTACCTCCTTCAGCAGCCCACGACCCCAGCACCGCGACACCATATCTCGTCGCGATGGAGTCGGTGACCTGCGATGCAGGGTGGTCGGCGTTGCGTAGGACCGGCATGTTACCTAGCTATCAAGATTCTCGTGTCCATAATACCTGTTAACAAGTATGGTCAATAAAAATCGGGTAGGCTGTGACCACGATACGCTATTTGCGAAATCAACAGTATACAGTTAAATAAGCTCTATTTATCACGTTTTGTGTCAAAAGTTTTTTTTTAACATATTAGGAGTAGCAAACCCGCATGCAATATACCTGATGGTAAATGACTGCTATAACCCATGGACATCTGGAATCAACCTCAGATAAGATTAGAGTTACCCGAGGTCGGTCACAGACGCGTTGCTACCCCTAAGAATTAAGGTGAGACGCCTCGCATTAGTGTGTCGCCCTTACCACACCCGTTAAACCAAAATACAGCAGCGCTAAACACTGTTGTTATTAAGCAGAAATGGGTTTGAGTGTGCCCCCGGAGTTGAAGTAGTTAGTAGTTAACGGTAAGTTAGGCCGTTCATAACATTCTTACTCGTACTTGATTTGATTTGTGAAATTCTTGATAATAAAAAACGTAAATTTGTCAAGAGATAAAATTTTGGGTCCGCAAATATGATACCCAAATGTTTACTTAATATGTTGAAGAGATAAGATAGTTGAAGTTCAAGGCGTTTCAACTTTAGCTACTGGAAAAAAATCTTAAAAATGCAATGTCGTTTTAGTAAACTCAATAGCTATTTAATGTTAAAAATGGTATATAACAAAATAGAATAATACTTGGGTAGTTCAATAGAAATTCAAATAAATAATTCTGGGCCTGTGCCTTTGTGTACCTACTTGTCTTTGTATTTGCGTCTAAAACACCCACAATGTTGTAGCCTGCATAGTGGAAAGTTGGTAAATTATTTAGCGTACCTACTTCTTTCTAGAAACTATTGTGGTTATAAGTTTATATAGTCATTTTCTGATTACATTTTATTATCAAGTGAACGTACTTGAGTTGTAACATATGTTCCTTTTATTCTCTCTGGATACTGTCTTAATCTTACACTCTATTCCTACGTTTGTACAAAAATCTGTATCTTCTTTAAAGCGCTACTTAACATGAAAAAGAAGAAATATCCCCCTTAAGTATCTACTCGCTCGATTCAAGAAGTCACAATAGGTACTCTACGGTATTTACTAAACAATTGAAAGAGCCATATTAAGAAAAAAAAGGTAATTCTAAGCTTAAACAAAAATGTAAGTGGTATTAAGTCACTTTGAAAAATGTCTATCGCATGAGTACCGGACCACCCGCTAAACAGTGGGGTTGTTAGATATATTTAATGTATTTTCATTATATTATAATGTTTCAAATAACACTATATTATTATGAGGAAATATTATGGATCCGGGGGATATTTACCACCTGAGAATATGCCCGGGTAAAGAGGGTATCCTCGAGACCCGAAATTCCTTGCCCACCGCCCTTACGACTGGGGTAGTAGCAGTATATGTGAGTCGGAGGGTAAGGCGTCCCGTATTCAGTTCAAAAACGTCTATATTTATGATCCACGGTTTTCGCGTTTATAAAATATAACGTGACGTAGGTACGTAGGTCTGTAAGTACATATAACTGAAATTTTCTACGTTCAACAATTTAAGCAACATGGTCGCGGGCGGTATATTTCATGAGTGTTAATTTTTTTGCACAAAAACGTAGAACATTTTGTAAAATAAAAGTAGTATAAGTTACTCTTTACAACATTAACTATTTAGCAATGAAAGTCCTGTGAAAATCGATCCAGCCATTCCGTTAGCCAAAACAAACAGATACAAAACAAAAATATAATTATTGATTTTTTGTTACAGGTACCGTATATACTTTAATATACATTTACTAAAAAGCAGTTACGTTGACATTAAAACAGACACTTAAATTTTATTTATGTGTATAGACTCGTCGCGATACAATATATAGATAGTACTAGCTGTCGCGGCGAACGTCGTATCGCCTTAGAATTAAATGGACCTACTTATGCAAACAGAAATCAATTCAGACACATGCCAAAATCATTAAAAATGTTGATGATTTTCAACAATATTATATTTATATACATAGACCAAACTATTTTGTGTAATATTGTAAATAGATTTTATTAAAAATAATGTACAATTTTACAGTATACAAAATTTTGACAAAAATGGCTTTTCCTCAAAACTGTCGTTGTGTGGATTGGTTCCTGTTTGCATAAGTAGGTCCAAATAATGTGTCAAAGTTCAATAACTAAATTCAGAACGCCACAAATTTGACAGACGTAGGAACTGTTTGTATGGGCAAATAAGATGGTTGCTTTTACTGTTTTCCTAACATTTTTTTCATATTTCTCACTTTTTAAACCTTCCCTGGGCTTCCACTAATAATTCAAACTAGTATTTTCCTAACATTTTTTTCATATTTCTCACCTTTTAAACCTTCCCTGAACTTCAAATAATTCTAACCCAAAATTAGCCAAATCGGTCCAGCCGTTCTCGAGTTTTAATTGTAAGTGGTAATTTGTAAATTGCTACGTATGTCTGCACAAATTAAATACATTTCATTTCACTGGAACTTTATACTGGAAAGAAGTCTGGAAATGACGTACGTACGTATTATTCTCATAACAAATGCTGTTATGTGTAACCGTCGTTAAATAAAGAAATGATATTAATTCAGAACTAATAATAAATATGTGTCATTATATTGAACGGTTTATTGAATAGGAAAATGTTGTGTTTTCCGGTTTATATGTATTTTGAAAATGACGAAAATATTCACAATCATATTTGCAAGTGAATTTGAAGCACTTTACTATAATTAGGCAGTTTTTCAAAATAAAATTGTAGTTAAGGTTGATTTTCTGATTCTAATTCTGATTACTGTCACAACACCCTCGCCTTGAGAAAGGGTTGATTCTCGTGATGCAAACATTAGGTTTGCGAGCAATAAGGTCGATTTTATGCAGTTATGCTCTATTTAGAGAGAATAACATACTATTATGGAGGTTTTACGCAGCAATATTAGCCTTACTGCATCAGGTGGACTGCATGCCTGTTTGGTATTACAATGTAAAACAATAAACGTTACATACACTAGTTATTAATAGTCATATTATCTACGAGTAAGAAAATTTTCCCTGTCTTAATCAGCAATTTTTCTCTAGATAAAACATTCAATTTGTGGTGCAGACGCTGACACAAGAAGCCATATGGTAAATTAGTATTTGTCTATTTCTTGACGAAGACATGAAACTCGTGTTTACCAGACTTGGCTCTAGCTACGTCCAAATAGTTTTGTCTGAAGTTCTATGATAAAACAATTTGGACAATTTCCAGGCATGCTGCCAATGTACAGATTATGTCAGACCTACTTCAGATGTTGCAATGTACGTCAGATGTTGCAATATTATTTCCAAGCGATAATTTTCATTAACAGATATTTAAACTGTCACGAAGCTATGGAAATATAAATTTTCTTGACCAGTTTGCTTTTTTTTTTGTGAAACATTGACAATAGGTACTAGACTATGGAGCAGTTTTCTTTAAGTATTTTAAAGAATACTTTAAGAATAATTTCTAAAAAAAAACGAATATATAACTTTTTCTTTAAACGAATGATGCGATGGTAAAAATTAGTATTGCTTGCCCGCTAATATACACAACTATTATAATATTCCATCAAATATTTAGAAATCCTATCGAAGAACTGATTTTAACATCGAGAGTTATTAAGTTAAAAGCTACATTTATGAGATTAGCAACTAATACAAAATTAATTTTGTTGTTAATTAATTCTGATGGAATTATTTTACTGGATCTATTGTGTTGAAACAATATTTTTTTTAATTTTATAAACATATATACGATCCAATACGATTAGAATCTGAGATTGATCGTTTAGGTTAGGTAGATATTCAACTGTTAAATTTAAAGGAATTTTATGATTGCTATAAAAATAGACGAGTATCTCATAGTATTGTGCCCATATGGATGAGTCCGGCATTGTGCGCAATATGTTCATCACAGATGTTGTGAGTAGCGCATCCTGCGGTCTTGCACTTCCTGCATGAAGCGCAACGTGAAACAGGGTATAAGTATTTATATTGCTATACTAGTTATTATCCGTGATTTCACTTGCATTAAAAAAGCTGATTTTTTTCAGCTCAAGCAGTTTTAGCAAAATGGGACGCTCGCGGTAGATTTCATCTCAATAAGTTTTATTGCTCGGAAGCCTAAAACATTTTCTAAAATTACAGTATCCTACGTTACGACTTATAACACCAGTTCTACCAGTGAAAGACCCGGGAAAATCGAACCAGGCGTTTCAGAGATTCCTTCATGCAAACACACATACAGACGGACGGACAAAAAATTTAATAATCGTGTTTTTGTTATAGGTATGTAGAACATAAGCATTTAGTAAAAATCTGTTGACACTTATATTTTATTTATTTATGTACGTCCTGTATGTATGATCCAGTATATAAAGTTTTAAACCTTATCTTTATTTACATACCACTATCTGTTATAATTTAATTAGATGACATTTTACTTCGCCAATCTTAGTAAATATAAGACGGTAGAGCACACACTTAAATGGTCTATTAATACTTTAGTGAGTATATAACACGGAATGCACTCTGAATTTAAAATTAGATACAATTGACCTATGATAAATAAGTAGGTACCTGTACTCATACACATTAACTAATTTACCTGTGAAATAGATTAAATTGGATTAAAATATTTTTGTCAATGAAACAAAAACCAGAAAACTCTTTTTTACCACGACATGGAACGAACATCCTTCTGAAGTATTCCCGTCTATGGAATAGGCTCTTAAAAAGATGCAAAAAGATCTTTGCTTCAAACTCGGCGATGTACTACTAACTTCTCTGGTGTTGTAAACATCCATAGGTTACGATGACTCTTTCTCCCTAAATAGCCCTGTCTAATCGATAAGTTTATTCCAAAAAGTGCTAGATCAATCGGCATTGTGCAGTCTAAATGTTGCAACGAATGTCGTCCACAGATCTTACTATTGATAACCACTGAGACTGAGCGGTCATGTTATGAGTCTACCACTAGCGGTCACTCCGGTCACCCAAAGTATGAGACTACCAATGTTTGGCGCTTCATAACCTGTCATCATTTACCATTTAACACACTATACATAAAATATAAAATGAGACACTACAAAGGTCGTTAAAACACTAATCTAAATGTAAATAATTAATACGGAAGTAAACGTACCGCGCTCCGTTCCAGATGAAGGCAGGAGTGCTACTGATTAATATGTCTACACGGCGGCATACAATAAAATTACATAAAGAAAGCAGACATGATGACATTCAAGATAATCTAATCCGTACGATTTAATCGATTTTGAACTACTTCTTTTTCTTATCGGTCGATAGCGAAACGCGAGATGTCGCTTCTTATCAATGATTGTATTTATTGAAGAGTTGCTATGACTAGAAAGACGCCGTTATTATCATTGTATCCATTTTACAATTAGTCAATCCTAGTAGGCAGACTCAAATTTCGATAGTTAGTCGGGAAAACATCGAATAGATTTATTATTTATTAATAACTCGCTCTACCGTGAGATCAAGAGCTAGAGCCGGCGCTGTCTTTAGTCGTTACAACCAACTTTGAACAATACTAAAAAGGTGCTTAATTTGAGATATGATTACGTTTATTAAATAAGTACACTGTAATCATTTGCAGTGTAATAAACGTTATCTTATCAGTAATCAGAAATCTTGTTTGACCTAGTTGTAAAAGAAGCACGTATTTAGACATTACAAATAACCTCGTAGAACAGGCATTTATTTGACTTATTTGGTTTACTAGCTTTACCACATAATTTTACTAGCATTGAGTTGTCTTACCACCTTACCAAAATCAGTTACAATATTATAACTTAGGTAACTTCTTTACATTTTTTAAAAAGGGGGGAATTCTCCAAAACGTACCCGGTACGCCCAAAAACCATCCCGGGGATCTTCCCTAGAACTTAGTGGAGAATAGTCTAATTTCTCCTGGGAGGAGTTCTCCTGGTCGAACGCTCCATTAGGACTTTGCCCGGGTGAACATTGCACTTACCTACAACTCTTGGTATTTAAGACGGTATGCGACCAGGTACTGTCGTCTTTCCCGGGGCCCATGGCTCGGCGGCTGGAACTTGCACTCTACAGGCGTGCACCCATGAAAAGCCCATTTTAAACGTTTCATACGACAGTTAGGTGATACCTTAGCTCTAGTCTTGTCCCGAGACCGAAACAGGCACATGAACATAACAGGTACCTACGTACTGCAAGGTCGAGCACACAAATCTGAATAATTTTAGCCACAAGGAACCTGCTTCTTTTAACATCGTAAAGCCATATGGATTGGCTTCATGCATAAATGTGCCTTATAAATGATAGACGTTTTCGTTACAATTTATCGTTTTAACATTTTTACCTCCACTTCACCACTACACCACATTCTTTAGGGTAAAACACAATCTTTGTACACCACTGTAATAAAGCAAGAAATAGTTGTGGTCGCCACAGTAAAAGGTCTACTGTGTTTTAAGTTTCAAACCAGTTCACAGTTGTAATAAAAAAGAAAATAAAAAATGAATGTATGCACCTTATCCCACGACTAACTGCTTTGTAGTTTGGCGACTCTTTATCTAATCTGTCGGCCTTTTCTTATCTAATTGTACAAAATGTGATTGCCGTTTTGGTGTTAGGGACTGCCAGATAAAATATATATGTGAAAATATCGCCCAAAAACATGGAAATTGATATTTAATTTATTATTCATATCAAGTATCCATATTTTTTTCTATTAGTAGAGTCAGATTTGTCTTTATTTATCTAATTTGTTACCTACCAAAACTCGTAATTTCGGTCTTTTGTAAGCAAGAAACGGAGAGATTGATTTATGAACGCTACTCAGCGAACATGTTTTAATAGCCCGAAAATATTATATAATAACTTAAATTTCTTTTTTATTTTAATTTCATATTATATAATAATAGCATATATTTGTAATAACGTAGTAAATTAGAAATGTTAATGCTTTTATGATGTATTACAATAATTGTATTTCTATGTTGTCTCATAATGATTATACTGTATTCAGTATAACTATTATAACGGTCCACAAACATTAAAATATGAATGTGAAAACTATATCAAAAAGATATAAAAGAAAAAAATGACAAAATAAAAAGGTCGAAATAGTAGGTCACGAGAAATAATTTGTAAAGGAATAAATTAATAGGTAGAAATTAATTTCGAAATGATGACTAACGGAGGGCTGAAAATGAAAATATATTACGTCAACCCCTAATTAACAAATTACCAGCTATGCTTCAGGCGTCGAAATCTCATGCAAAAGAAGCGGTTTATATGATAATAAATTGTATTAGCATATTTTTAATTTTTTGGTGTGTTTTTATTCTAATATTAATCTTTTTGTATATTCGTATTTATTTCCTAGTGAAAACAACAGACCACGAAGCCCTAAAATATTACCTATTAATTTTAAAACATGGACCACATAAGGAAAATTGTTATTTAAAAATATAATACATGCTTATTATGGAAATTAAATAATTATATCGTATGTAACATGTAAATTATCCTTTTAAATATTACAACTACGCTTCAACTCAGAACTTTGTAATTCAACTCGAGACGCACCAACGCCGCATTTTTTCTGTCTTAACAGACGTGTTAAACGCTGGTGTGTTCTGGTTTGAATGGTGTGATAAGCGAGACATACTTATCCGAGGCGTTCTAACTTAGTTCTCAACGGTAGCAAAACTGTGACCGACCTAATCTAATACTCTTATCTGATGTGATCTAAAGTTAAGTTCAGGTATACCTGGGTGGTAGTTGCCACTTACCATCAGGTGGACTACATGCTCGTTTGCAACTTCTATCTATAGCTAATATCTCAAGATGAATGTTTTATAATTTGATGAATAGTCAAGTTTTTTCGCGTGGTAATAAAACACAATATAAATACCTTATTGTTAAGAACCAAATTAGTTTTGCAGAAACGAAAATTACAGCCATTAATCACGCACGAATTTTCGTATTTCGCAATGTAAAAGATAAAGTAGCTTAAGTTCTAAATAATACTCACAAAAACTTTTCTAATAAATCCCGGTTTCGTAGCTGGAGTTCGTAGGAAATTATTTTGTTTTTTAACTAATTGTAGGTTTTAACGAGAACAATGATCAGGAGAGACTAAATTAACATGCGGACGTGCATGTTCCACTAGTCCAAATTATCTCTAATCAAGTGTGTTAAAGGTACACATACGAAATTAATTTAACACATTTATTCTTATAATAGAACGGTCTATTGTACAGTGTCCATGACCAAATTATTTCGCATGTACTTATTGTTAGAATTATGATCTATATAAAAGTTTTATTTATATATATAAGAAGTAGCCAACGAGCATACAGACCACCTGACGGTAAGTGGCGACTGCCGCCTAAGGAATTGTGTAACCGACCCCAGATATGATTAGAAATGTACCTAAGTTGGGTCACAGATGCCTAGCTACATCTGGAGACTAAATTGTAATGCCTCGGATAAATATGTCACCCTCACCACACCTTTCAAACAAGAATACAGCAGCGCTAAAGACTTGTTGTTACGCAGAAATAGATGTGGTGGTAATACTGACGGAGTAGAATCACAAAAAGCCCACCATGAAATACCTTACCTTAGATACTTCATACTTAAGTATCGTAAATAAATCGCTTCGCGATTTTAGCACTGGAAATCATAGCTGGAACCTCCTGCGCGCCAGACCGGTGTAATGATCTCTACGCTTTGAGGCTCAGCAATTTTACTAACCAACTTCCTTCTCGGTAGAAAAGAGGTTATGTATTCATCGCTTATATTTTTTTATTATTCAAGTTATTGCCTAGCATGTGTTAGTTTCTGTTACTAAAGTAAAATAAGCGTAGTCATGGTAGAGGCGAGCAGAGCTTATGTTTCATTCATGTAAGTAAATTAGGTACCCAATTAGGTCAACAGGTGTCAATAAAGGTCAACGACCTCCACTACAGTGACGCGATTGTATTGTAAAGAGAGCAGGTTAACTGTATAACATTAGAGTATGGAATTATAATATCTTTAACATTATCATGGAATAGACGGACTGAAGTTCTTGTTATGTCGCACTCAGTCACGGGATTCTCTCCACAAGAGGGGAGGAGTGAAGCACACTCCACCACACTGCTCCACTATGGATTGCTTGAGTTATGTTAGGTACTCAAGACATACTTACTTTTCTTTGCTGTCAAAGTATTCGCTGTAAAACAAATGTTCGTCAAAAATATATCTTTGAAATACTAGCATACATATCGATCCAATAAAATATTAATTTTCACTTCCAAAAGACCTTTTCCTAAAGTTTAACACAAATATTCCTGCAGTATTTTGGCACTAAAATAGTTACTACTAATTTGCCACCTATTTTTCGTCAACCATTACCGTCCAAACTTCTAGAAACGGGTCTCCTCTCAGAATGAGAGGAGTTAAGCCGTAGTCCACAGCGCTGGCCAAGTGCGAATTGGTAAAAATCTCTTACGTGTGTAGGTTTCCTCGCGATGTTTTCCTTCACTGTTAAAGCGAAAGATTATTAATTGCTAATACGCACAAGATTTCGAAAAATTTGAGATTT
>DWRA01003966.1:0-11388 GCA_018250295.1 Spathilepia clonius | reverse complement strand
AAAGCTATTATTTTGACATTACAAAAAGTCACTTCAATAGTAATTTCGTTTATTTTGGCGTAAATGTAAGACGATCTTCGTATAACGAATAAATATTTTAATAAATTATATATTGGCCATTCTGACCTCTTGTCGTCTTTCTGGTAGTAGCATGATTTCACGCTCATAAAGTCAAATAACGTCTTTATCAGCTTCAACCGGCCTTCCAGAACGTGGTGCATCATCGACACCAAAATTGTCGGATCGAAATTTTGTAAACCAGTTCTGGCACTGGCGTATGGTCAACACATCTTCTCCATACACAACGGTAATTTCTTTCTGGCTTGGCTTTGTTGCTACCGTAAATTACATGTAGTCCTTCATTGTAGACAAAGAAGTACAACAACTTGTAGTACTTTTCAATCGATTTCTTGTCGTTTTATAGTACTTTTATCTTCGACACTTTTGAGCGAAAAACCGAAATTGATTCGTTGGTAGGTCGATGATCTATCATATCAGCTTTGCAATTTCTTACCAAACAGCATACATTGAACTTGTGTTAAACTGAACATTGAACTTAGTTCACGGGCACAGCCTGTGTTGTTGCGTAATAGGTCATAGTACTAACAAATAGATTTTGTGTGGGTTTCTCGAGAGCTAGAACTGAAAATACTGTTGGCGCGTTTCTTCGAATATAGGTCAGTCTACTTTAAAAAAGCATATACAGATGTATATATAGGGCATTGTATCGACAAATTGTTTCCGTTTCTGGATACTCGTATGCTTACGGCTCGCGTCGTTTCTGAGTTTAAACCCTAGAAAGGCGAGCGGATTCGAAATATTGTGCCAGTTTTCTTTTTTATTTAAATCAATCGCTTTCTACACTCATACCTACATAGTATGATTCTTTATATGTGGTAACGTATACACATACACACAAACCAAATGCCAAGAACACAATCGTCTAGACTCAAAATAGACTAGAATTCTTTCATCATTTAAACCCCGGTTTCGAGATCGAGACCTAAAGACCATACCATTACAGAGGCATTAGCTTCTTTCTTTCTTTCTTTCTTTCTACGTAATCACGGCAGTGTTAAGTGCCGCTGTGGTCGGATTTGAAGGGTGGCAATAAAAACATACTTATCCGGGCCGACCCAACTTAGTCCTCACAATTTACATTTGTGATCGACCTGAGATAGGAATCTAACCTTATCTGGGCTACATACTGGGGGTCTGGGGTACAGCAGTACCCATTTACCGTCAGGGGAATTGCATGCTCGTTTGCTATTTCTATATCATATGAAAAAATAACCTTTACGATTCACTTATGAAGAGTGACTAACATAAGCCTGTAAAACATCTCACATGGGGAGTCAACTCTCACAGAGGGCGTGATTACATCGGGGATAATACAACATCCCCCGTACCGTTAAATCAGAGAGCTCATTTATAAATTCGTATTGATTCAACGTTACTAGTGTGCCAAGGTCACGCGATATTATGCGATTGTGTTGTTAAGCGATAATTTATCGGAGATAGATGTTTTTACTTCGTACGCCTTCGTAACAACGTTCCCGAAGCAGAAATAGTTCGCATTTTTCTTATTTAAATTGTTTCGTGTCACGCTGACGTGTAACGCGCGTGTTTATTTCTAAAACGCGTGTTTTTAAGGAACCGTAACGTTGCCGGATTCCGTAAGGTAAAGGTCAGAGTATAAATTGAATGTTTAATCGGTATCGTCATGTTATTGTTTACGTAATGATTTGTTTTCTGTAGTAAAATGATGAAGTTACAAATCGCGCGAGCGGTTATGATAATATTAAGTAATAGATATTCACAGTGTAACTCAATGATCTAATTTTATTAACAATGAAAAATAATTATTAAAATAATACAATATACCCTTGAAAAATATAATTTTCTAAAATAAAGTTAATCCAGGTTGTTCCTTGTATATGAAAGTCCTGTAAAAATCCTTCCAGCCGTTCTGGAGATGGGCCCGAACAAACATAAACCCAAAAAAAACGTAGATCATTGTGTTTTTGTTATAGGAACAGTATATACTTTCATATGCATTGAGTAAAAAACGGTTGCTTGGACATTACAAAGAAATTTCCATTTTTTATTAGTATAGAGTATAGATGAGAAATGTAATAGTATATATAGGTATATTCTATACTATTAGAGGGTACGTATGAAGTTCAAGTCAACATAAAAGATCGTTGTTAGACCGATCGACAGTCTGACCTTCGGCCATTTAACGTAGTTCAATTAATCAGTACGTTGCTGCTTGATTGAACGAGCGTAGCTATTGAATAGTTCTTTTAATCAATGTAGGTAATTTATGTTGTGAACTTGTATCATGCGGCCTATCTTTCTAGACACAGTATTCTAATAAAATTCGGTAAGAAAAATTGTATTTGTGTCGATATCAATATTGTCAGCGTTTGCGGTCAAATTTCCTTTACTGGTTAGAAACTACGTTTGAAATATCTGTCTCCTCTAGTTAGGTCTACGTGGATTCAACTTATTCTTGCAAACCCAGAACACTGGACGGTCCTTTTGCCAGACATTACACTTCAAGGAAAACTTTCCGAAAAACTGCTCAATGATGTGTCCTGTCACCGACCTTTTGATAATCTATCCCAAGTATTGTTGCGTTTAGGAATATGGTTGAGTGTCTCTTACTTTCAAATAGCAGTAACTCAGATTTATGAGTGAGTGTAACGTCTTGCCTCGCTCTATATTCATTCTCTACACCAAGATTTATCACTTTCCTTCAATACCCAGTATTACAAGATCCTATGTATAAATACGGCTTGAAACAGAAGAACACGACAGCACTGTCTCTTAATTGCGTTGAACAATAAGAATGTCTATTGTAGAGCCGAACCATTTGTGTGCTATATTTGTTAGTGAGTACGTTGTATAATATTTATTAAATTATTTTAGGAATATTAAACATTTTCCGGAAAACATCCACGTCCTTTCTTTATCGTTTACATTGTAAACAAGTCATTTGATAAGATTCGCAAGTGCTTGCTTTATTAAAGCCCATTTCAAAGTACGACTCGTTTGAACTGAATTCTTATTTGTAGTGTGATTGAGGTGTTTGCAAACGTTATTTTGTAGGCAGATGCTATTCATCTTGAATCCATTGTGATCCAATAATAATAATCTGTTGTGATATTACAAGTTGGAAGTTCTTTAACAAGTACTTGAATGGAATCATGAAGAATAGAGGAGATATTTTTTAAATGACGAATAAATTCGCCTTGGTTAAGTAGGTCGAAAATAAAATTAATTAAGTAGGAATTATATCAACGTTATTTGGGATACGTTCAACATTTTAGGTAAAAAAAACCTATGAATGGGGACAAATTTGCACCAAAAAAACATTTTAAGGTTCCTTTGCGACAGCTAAATCGACCTGTATTTTTATATGGAACAGCCCGAAAATCATTCTGTTACTTCATTGCAGATTACATTACGGCTGCTATAATTTCTGTATTTGTAGACATTTTACTACGTACTCAAATCGTATCATTAAGTTTATTGTTATCTGCCATGACAGATGGCGCCAATGCGGGGCGAACGTGGCGGGGCCCCCGCTCGAGGCGCGCGCGCGGCCCCGCCGCTGCGTCGCCGCCTCATCCGACAGATCGCGCGGCATGTCGCCTCCAGTGGCCGCTCCCTCCGCCGCTTGGAGGTCTCCGGCCGCATCATCGACAACTTCGATGACATCGATGACGTTTCAGACGAATCGGACTTCGAGGCACAGCAACCCGCGTGAGTACTGTACTTTTGTTTTCGGCGAAGGTGAAGGTGGCAGAATCTTTTGTGGTTCGACACCGGCGACACCACCGTCACACCCATTTCTGCCTAATAACAACAGTTAAGCGATGCTGTCTTCTGGTTTGCAAGGTGTGGTAAGTGAAACGTACTTATCCGAGGCATGCCAACTTAGTCCTCAGAAGCAGCAACGTATCTGTGTTCGACTTCAGGTAGGATTCCAGTCATATCTGGGGTGGATTGCAAATGCCCATGGCCGGCAGTTGCCACTAACCATTAGGTGGACTGCGTGCTCGTCTGCCACTCAACTCGTTTGCCGCTAAAAAAAATGCCAAAGACTTGACTTCCCAGGCTTATGTTCCTGCTGCCGTCCCAACAAATGGTGACGTGTCTTCTACTGTATTTTTGTCTTTATCTGTCGAAGACCAGAGACTTCCCAGGGATTCCTGGTGCATCTCAACAAATAGGGGCGTGTCTTCCAATAGCTGCTTACAGGTCTTCAGCTACATCATCCGCATATTCGCTACCATTGGCCGATCAGACGTTAACGAACCATATATCTATGTAAAAATATTTTCTCTCTTCGTGTTTTTTACAAATCAGAAGCTGATAGTAAGTGTCTACTGCTGCCAATGTCATCTATGATTGATACGACATGGTGTCTCCGGAATCAAACCACATAGGTTTCTACCACCTACCAGCTTCGAACCTTCGTGTGTCATGGATTGGGAAATTCCCAGACGGTTATGTTATCTCACCATATGGAAGGAATATCCATCTGAGAGAGAGAACTGCACGTCATGCGATATGCACCCTATTCTAGTACTGTGTAGTATAGATGCGTTTATGAGATTTAATACAAGACACTGTGTATCTTGTCTTGTCTTTACGCACTGTACCTGTACAATAATATCTCGATGACACAGCTACAATTGGACTGATGTAAGCATGTCATGACGTAGCATTCCACGTGTATGGGTATTAATAGACGAAATGTAGTAAGCAGGCATGCAGTTCTTTATATTAAGACGGTTAGTTGAGTTAAACTTAGCAATACGGCAAACTAGTGGAAATTATATCGTCACTGGAAAGGCAAAAAGACTAAGACGCCAAACAGCTGGTCTTTTTGCCTTTCCAGTGACGATATAGTTATCATTATAGCCAGTCGACGTTTGCAAAATCAGAGGAGTCGCCATTCAACCGCTAAATTTGAAAGAGCTCATTTTACACTTTTTTAAGGAGATCATCATACAATACTGATAATACTTTTGGGAGGAAGTTCAACCCACATAACGCACTTTACTAGAAAAAATAATGTAATATCTGGAACACACGAAAGGTTAATTACAGTTTAAAATTAAATTGGAACACCTCGGATGAGTGTGCTTTCCTTATTAGTATAGAAAAGAAAATAATGTTGCCATAGGGATCTGACTTTAAGTTTTGTATTGGATTATCTGTTGTTAATTTTTTGCTGATTAGACGTGTTTAAATTATCGGTATATGATATATATGTAATACATTTATTAACTTAATTTTTAGCATTTGTTATAGCGGCCGTAGTATAATACACGTTGTAAAAAATAGTGTTTATTTATAACGGTCCAAGAGATGGACCACTGACAGACTAACAGACAACGAAGGCTTAGTAATAGGTTCCCATTTTTACCATTTGGATACGGAACCCTAAAAAGATGGCGCCTAAAATATGACCGTAAACTTATCTCCAGAATTATTTCCAACACATAAGCTACCATCAATCAATGCCAGGCTGTGACCGTGTCTAGTGATAATAGTTATCACTTTTTTAGGTTACCGGGTAAGACAAGGGACCTTGATAAACCACGCACTTGATTGATGGAGTTTGCAATCTTCGTACGTGTAAGCAATCTTGCCTGATAAGTTTTAAGTGTAATAGATACTTGTCACTCGTTTTTTTTTTTTTAATTTTTCATATGATGAAGTAGCAAACGGGCGGTCCACCTGATGGTAAGTTACAACTGCTGCCCATGGACATTTGTAATCCACCCCAGATAAGACTAGAATACTACCTTAGGTCGACCACAGATGTTGATGTTTTCCTTCATCGTTAAAGCAAGTAATCATAAATTTCTAATACACATAACTTCAAAAAATCCGAAGTGTGCCTGGGGTTTGAACCTCGAACCCCCGATTATGAGGCCGAGTTTCAACCATTAGGCTATCACTGCTGTGGCAGTGAACTTAATAAGGATAAGGGAATGTATATGGGGATTTCGGCCTACAGGGTGGCGTGTGGCGGCGGTAACGCTGGGAACCTGCCACCGGCAGACCACGATGACGATCTCACCAGTCTCAGTTGGCTGCAAGATAGAAATTTGCTCAGAGGTAAGGTATTAACTAGATTTATATGTTTTCACATTGTTTGATGCTCTGTTACACGAATGAAATATCTTTTTTTTCTAGCTTAATACCTCTAAAAGGTACTCAGTACCGTGGGAGCAAAAAACCAGGTTGTGTGCAATTTTTGTCCACTAAATTCCACCCGGTGACCGTCCTCAACGCTACATGGAGGACTTTGGAAGTTGTTTTTCTGATGCGTTGTCCTGATCGTTCTCTGACTCGGTGTTTATGACGATATGCGACCACACGTATCGTTATCTTTCCCGGTGTTGCTGGCTGCGACGGTCCGAGCTGCCAATCCTGCCACCCACAACCCCACTAATCCTTTTAGTCACTTGTTACAACAGGCGGCAATACCATAGCTCTGTTCTGGTCGCGAAGACGGATGCAATACATACTATGCAATTATATGACGTATTTGTACAAGCAAAATGTATAAACGTGTAATTCTGTAATAAGTCTATTGACGAAGAATAGTGAAATATCAAAATTGTATTTTTTTTCAGGTATTAATTTAACAAAAGGTGACATGGAAGACTCCAAAATGCTAAGCAGTCAAGTTATTGTCAAAGTAAGTTAACATAATACCTTAATTATCCTGTGCTTATGTCCCGTGCAAAGTTATTAGATTTTTACAAAGGAAACCCAGAAAATATCGAGGTGAAAATACCATCATCTACCCGCAAGACAAAATTCCATCCATTGTGGTTCAATAGTCCCTCTGTACAGATAAAAACACTGATTGAGGGAAATGTATAAAGTAACCTTTGATAAATCTATTTTAAATGTGGTAAAACCCTTTGTAGTTTGACTCCGGCGGTGGCACCGCCACACTTATTTCTGCTTAATAACAGCAGTGTTAAGCGTTGCTGGGTTCTGGTTTAAAGGGTGTGGTAAGGGAATTAAACTTAAAAGAGGCATTCCAAATTCGTCCTCAGGAGTAGCAACGCATCTGTGGTTGACTTCAATTGGGATTTTAATTTTATCTGTGGTGGATCACAAATGTCCATGGGCGGCAGTTGCCACTTACCATCAGGTGGACTATACGCTCGTTTGCTACTCCATTATATGTATAAAAAACTGGATATGTACAATAACAGAGTGTGATTATAGCTGCTGTGGAACAGAAAATGTTGTATTTTAACTTTTGCTTCTCAACTGATATAATTTAAATTACAAAATTAACAATGACACATAGACACACGACCCCACACATACATTTAAATTTGTTTGAAGAAGGCATTGGATATAAAAGATTATTTATAATGACGAATACAATTATGATTTTTAAATTTAACTAACCGTTTAGGGCCTCAGCACACGTGATACAGTATCGGCGATCGACGATTTAGCTACTGCTTAAAAATGCATTGATCGAACGCTCCATCGCACAACTTTGAGCGCCTATTGCAGCTGCTTTTGGATCCACGATGCAGCAATTAAATGCGTAAAGCGAGATACAGACGATATTAGATTTTTATCGCGACCCTAATTAGCAAGTCATAGAAACGTAATGAAGCTTCGGTACAATCGCCAAAACGTAAATCGCCGATGCTAAAAGTAGCTAATCTACTGCGAGCGTTATTTCGACTAATGATTAAATAAATCTTTTTTTTTACATTTAATTCTCGAATAATCAGTATTATTCAATTTTTTGCGAACTCACGCTTCTTGACACAAGTGGAAGCGTTCATACCATATTGTTGGTTTACGATGTTACGTCGTCCAAATGGCCTATTTGTAGTGTAAATAAAAAATATTGTCTCCATGACCTCGTTTCGGAAATTCTTAGTTCACGCGTCACGATTATTATATTGTGGCGAACATTATCGACGCTTTGTTGTGTAAATCTTTATAAATTTTACGTAATACATAAAATACATTACTTTAGTTACATAAGTTCAGACTAGGTCAGTTTGAGATCATCTTTAAGGTCCAATAGGGCCTTTTTCCTGTCACACGGGTTTGTGCCAACCCTTTGACGTTTCTGGTCCGCATTTGTGCTACACGCACGCGGGACGCGTAGACTCTGACTCTCTCAGCTCCTATAGAGCGAATCTATGGCGCAGTCGTGTTACTACCGACGATTTCCCGGTACTGAGACTAGGACAGTACTGGGAAATACAAATTCGGTGCCAGTACTGCGAACTCTAGTTACAACTCTTCATAGATTATTCATCACAAAACATTTCAGTGCCTTTTTCTCTTTTGACAAACAAAACTGTTTTTAGCGTACACTTTTCTAAACTTTGAAATTTTATGTATATAGTGTTATTATGGACAAAGTATAAAACGAACAAAAATTAAACGACGAATCCCTATTTCCAGACGGATACAGCGAAGACCCCTCCGCCAGCCCGTGCGCCGTCTCCCCCTCGCACCCCCTGCAAGGCGCCCCCCTCGCCGCCCGCGAGCACACATACGAAGCCCCCCTACTCGTTCTCGTGCCTCATCTTCATGGCGATAGAGGCCGCCCCCGCACGAGCGTTGCCCGTCAAGGAGATATACGCGTGGATAGTGCGACACTTCCCATACTTCAGACACGCACCGCAAGGGTGGAAGAACAGCGTCAGACATAATCTGTCACTGAATAAATGTTTTCACAAGGTTAGTACTTTTTTCTTATGTTTAAATAATTTATTCTCAAAATGATCGTACATAACTTATATGAGTGTGTGAGTATGTATATATATGCCACTTATGTGTACATTTACAAGCTGTGATAGCCTAGTAGTTGAATCGCGGTCTCTCTGTCGAGGGCTCCGAGGTTCTAACCCCAGGCACTTACCTCAGATTTTTCTAAGTTAAATGCATATTATAAATTAATTATCACTTGCTATAACTGGTGAAGGAAAACATCGTGAGGAAACCTGCACACTTGAGAGTTCTATGAAAAAAAAAATGTTCTCAAAAAGTGAGAGTAATATAATACTATATAAAGACTAATGGGTTGACGATCTGTGTACCTTATTTTAAGCACAATTTTTTTTAAGTAACATTTTAAGCACCTCGTATAGGAAATTTTAGCTCTTAAACTAGAAGTTAGTACCGCTACACCAGGTTCGTAGCTATTAGCTGATCACCAGACCACCTGCCTAAAGATCATACAGATGCAACAGAGGCATGGATACTAAGTGGGGCTTACAAAAATTTTAAACACAAAATAATTTGCTCCTAAAGAAACTTACATTATTGTTGGAAGCACAAAATTTAAATTACATGACGCTAGTACCCTGAATATCCTATTATATAAAGATCTACCACCTCAAGGAGAAATTGAAAGAATGTTTTTATTAAAAGTTTATGTTAATTTATGATTAACCGCGTAATGTGACCCATTGTCGGTATTTCAATATTTATCTGCACGTATATTGACTTTTATGTGACTAATAAAATATTTGTTGTATTAGTAATAATACACCAAATTCCTGTTTTATAACCACAGTGTTAAATGCTGCTGTGGTCTTATTTAAAGGTTGTGGTAAAATTCATGAGGTGTATTAACTTCGTTCTCAAGAGTAGCAACACAAATGTGGCTTACTTTAGGTAGGACTTTAATCCTATTTGGGTCGAACAGTTTGCTCGGACATCTTTATGTTCATAGACGGTAGATGCCACTTACCATCATGGGTCCCGTAAGCTAGTTTGCAACTCCAAATTCTTTAACAAAAACCCTTGAAAGTTGTAAGTGCTGTTTCTGTTTACAGGTGGCCGCCGCTCCGGGACTCGGTAAGGGATCCTTGTGGACAGTGGATCCCCAACATCGTTCGACGTTATTACAGGTATGCTTTGTAATGCAGAAATCGTAGATTTTATATCCAAATCCTTTTATTTCACCCCAAACATTTCTGTGCACATTGTCCACAGAAGCCCAAAACATGTCTAGAAATTATACGGCTTATTCTCAATCATTATCTAATGCACGTTTACGCACTCTCATAGATTGCGTACTGTTAGGGCATTCATCTATCATTATATTATAGAAAAAAATATTGCATAATTATTGTCTACTTGTTTTATGGTTGTTGTAAATTTTTATCAAGATAAATTAGGTATTATATGATAGTGATGTAATTATGCTTTCGAACCTACGTTCATAGTATTACGAACTTTTATAACATATTAAAACAGATTGCACCATCCGCCAATCCCACTATTTTTCCATAAATAAAGTGTGCGAAAAAGGGCTAACTATCTGCCTGACAATTAGGGATGACACGTCTTTATTAGTAATGTGTCTAACAATATATAGGATTTACGGCTTGCTAAAATAATTATTTTTTATTGAAATATCAAACGCTAAAGTATTTAGCGTGTGTGCATATTTAAGTTTGAGTATAAAGTCAAATATTGAAAGTAGTGTCGTGGACCATTCCAGGCGTTCGGGCGGCAGCCGATGCCGCAGGTGGAGCCGGAGCCGCCGGTCACGGTGAGCGTGGACGTAGCGGTGGGGACGGACGCGGACATGGCGGACAGCCGCGAGCGGAACGCGCCCGACCCGGCGCTGTTCCCGTACCTGGCGCGCCGCCTGGCCGACACGCGCCCGGAGCCCGGCGCGGACGAGTACCTGGCCGCGGCGACCGTGCTCGCCATGAAGTACGGCCCGGCTGTGCTCGACCAGGTCAATATTAATTTTACCCTCGTTGACGTGGCTAAGCAATGTGTCCACACTACTAACGTTAACGTTTCCTCATCTGGCTCGTCAACAGCCGTCTAGAGGCCGGAGTCGCTACTTGCGATGAAGTACGGCACGACTATTTTCGTTCAAGTGAAACTATCTTCGAGAAACGTCCGAAATAAAAGTACTACAAAGTGAAAAAGTGTTACAATTATAGATTAGTTGTCATTTGCCCAAGCTACAAAGCGTATAATCAATAATGCTATTTCAATCAATAGTAATAATATTTAATATAAGTCATCAATAATTTGAAATATATTGGTTAAATGGGTAAGCTTATGAGGCTATTGAGGCCATTATGTATGTGATAATCCATGTGTACCTAAAAGTGGGTCCAAAAAAGTTGCAAATATATTTAAAGTAATTTATTATTTGGGAACGATATATAAAAAAGTGTGTCGTTCACAGTTGCCGCCGGCCGCTCACCTGGTGATATCCCGTTGCGCGCGCGACGAGCACTCGTACAGCGGCGGCGAGGAGCGGCGCACGGCCGAGGCGCTGCTGCACCTCGCCCGCCCGCAACCGCCACCGCAGCAACCCCCGCCACCGCAACC
>DWRA01003965.1:0-11391 GCA_018250295.1 Spathilepia clonius | reverse complement strand
AATGTCCATGGGCGGCAGTTGCCACTTACCATCAGGTGGACCGCATGCTCGTTTGCTACTCCATCATATAAAAAAAAGATGCAAGTGATAAGAAAACCTTTCAATAATAACGCTTTCGTCTTCAACTAGATACCTACCGTCTACCGATGGAATAATAAATTATATTTGTACCTATGCGTTTTATATATATATCATTTGTTTTTAGACAAATCTTTAAAGTTGTTTAAAACAACAACAAAAACCTTTTAAATACTAGTGATTAATAACAAGTATAGAATGAGATATTTAGTTATGACTCAATTTTACAAAAACACTACTACACTACACTGTCATACTACGACACTAGATATGAAAAAATGTTAAGAAGCACTCAACGCTACCAAAAAAAAAATAACAAAAAAATGTTGCAAATATTTGTGAAGTGCACAGTTTTTAGACAAGCGTCTAAACGACATGCATGTGTAGCAAGCGGGTCACTATCGCGTGCGTCATTTTAGACACATATTAACCTCTACATTACAGCTACTCTGTGCTACGTTTTTGCCGCTCGCTCCTTTTCCTTTCATTTGGCCTTGCCGCAGACTGCTATACAAACGTTGTTCTGTATAGTTTAACTGACCGATAAATGCTATGAGGTTTATATCATAATAACGCTCAAGAATGCTATTGATGGGGAATATGGCGATAAACTTGGAAATAAAGCTATTTAGAACGTGAAATAATAAATTGGTCGGTACTGAACGTATTTGCAATTTAATATAACCTTCATTATATTACACTCCGTTTAACTTAACAAATACCTTGTTCAGTAAAAACGCTTTTTGTGATATAGTTTAAATAATTTATTAAACTTCTGCAATTTTTTGCCTTCTTTCTGATGACCTTCCGCAACAAAAACCAAATGATAACCGTTACGCCATATTTCATTGTTACTACTACTTTCATTCAATTTGGTACAAAGACACGTAATTACTATTTTTTAATTAAATCTAATAAAAAATGGGCTTTGTACAAAGATATTGCATATTTAATCTGTATTGCATAGGTAATGTTTCTTTAAATACTAATAATCATTAAAAAGTGATAAAATATGTCGTTGAATTCATTTGCAACTGGACCTATTTATGCAAAACAGAATGAACCCACACAATGAAAGTTTTGAGAAAAAGCCATTTTTTGTCAAAATTTTGTATACTGTAAAATTTTTGGTTAATTTTAATAAAATCTATTTACAACATTGTACAAAATAATTTGTTCTATGTATACAAATATAATATTGTTGAAAATCATCAACATTTTTAATGATTTTGGTATGTGTGTGGATTGGTTCCTGTTTGCATAAGTAGGTCCAATTAATAAAATATTTATACAATATTTCATAGCTTTTGCTACTTACGCACTGTGTTTCTCGATTTTTTGTAGTTAGTTATTATTTTGTAATTCTATATCTATATGTACGCGTAAACTACTAATATTTAACCTTTATTATATTTATAAGTTATATATTTTACGAGTCATAAGTAAAAGTCATTTCAAATCAAATCATTCAAAGTCATAAATAAGTAAGTTTCCGTAAAATATTTTGATGTATCGACATAACCCAGGCAAGGGTTTTACATGGCACTCCATAGTAAGCTCTAAGGGTTCCGCTTCGACGTCGGGACCCTTTAATAAATTGCTCTCACTGCAGTCTAAAAGATTTTAAGCTAAAAATAATGTTTACCCGCTACGCGTACAGTTCGCAAAAGTATTACCTTTAATCCCAAATTAATCTGTTAATTTTTACAATTTGTCCATACTGACAGACAAAACGACTTTTTATTGGAATATATAGTGACCATCATAAGAACAAAATGTAGTTTTATTTAATTTGTTTCAATAAATATTATAACCCAAAATGGCAACGTTCTACTTGGCTCTCATTCTTTCCCTATAATGTGTGAACGAAAAACACGTAAAGAGCCTCCATTTTGAATCATACTTGTTAAAACAAGTTATACCTTTTGAAATATCAGACATTCTTTAGAACGTTCGTAGAACTGATTTTGAATGCAAAATGCATCGGTTTAGATTTATAGACCTCACTTTTATGATGGGATGACAATAACACCATGTCATTCTGTCACACGACTCCGAGAATAATATTTTTAAAACGTATTATTACGACCTTTTGTTACAAAAGTTTAAAAATTACGGATGAATTAATATACAAGCTAAATTTAAACTTGTAACATCCTTCAATTCACAAGCTCTTAATTCAAAGGACTAAGTGGATTAAACAATTAGATGTGTACAGTAATCTAGACCGTCTGCCAATTACCTAGATCCACAAATTATCTGTAACATGAAAGTTTTATTTTCCGTGTGGCGTCTGAGTGTTTTCCCGAACATTGCCAAAAGAATGAAATCGCACTCAGTTTTTGAAATTAACATACGAGTAAAAACGGCTGTCATATGCACAAACACATTGGCTTAACGAATATGGAACAGTGGAACAATGTTTTGGCTTCTTAACACCATTATTTTTCAACTACTTTTGGCGCTGAACCAGTTTCTGGGATACATCTTCCGAAATTAGCTAGATAAGTTCGTTTTTTACTTTAATTTTACGTGAATTTATAGTACGTTGTACCACCCAGGTATTTAAAATATGTCTAAAAATCCATTTAAATCGCAAAAAATTAAAAAGAATTTAAAATGTTGACTTTAATTTTCTTCATATTAATTAATCAAAATATACATTATAACAGTTTACGTTTACTAAATAGAACAAACAAGTAATAAATATTTACCGAAGCTAGCATTTCAAGTATAAATAATTTCCCTTTAAACATTTACAGAACTTAAACAAAGGAGACATTTAATTTGCTTGGCACTTATCTTCAGCGCGCCAAGAACTTTAGTAAAGTGAACATCATTTTACGGTTCTAGTAATTATGACCGCTGTACTTTCGCAGTCAAAACCGCAGTTAGTTCTAGCAGAGTAGACTGATAATGTCCTTTAGGATTTTAATCTGCAGGAAAACAAAAAAACAGACCTTTGTATTCGGAATAATTACTTTTTTTGCAGCCACTACCAACCCTATTGTATCTGGGATCTAGTGATTTTAAATTAAAAGCGCCCGAGGCGTTGTCCTTATTTCACACTATACAGGGTGTAAAAAACGATTCTGGAGTCAACAACACATTATTATAATCGATTATAAAGTCACTCGAAATAATCATTATTTGATTTAATTGACTTTTATGGTAAGTAGCAACTGCCGCTCACAAACACCTGCAATCAACCGCAGATAAGAATAGAATCCCATCGGAAATCGGTCACAGATGTGCTGCTACCCCTGAGGACCAGAGACAGCGGCCATTAACACTGCTGTTATCAGGCAAAAACAGGAGTGGCGGTAGTGCATCCAATGTCGAAACACAAGGGGATCTACCACCTTTGACAAATTTATTGACGACGTTATTTGTTCATTTGCGTTTTTTATTTCCACTTTCTAAGTTTCTCAAGGTTTGTAAAGTATAACAGTTTTCTTTACAAGTTTTCCCCACCCTGTACATACAATAAGGACGGCTATACACTTGATTACTGTTATTCTTTCTCTTTAGTTCTCTTGTAGAAATAACGGCTGGTCGACTGATCGATTGGACTCAAAACAAAAGGTTGGAGTCTTTTATTGCGATTCTCTTTATCAGATATCAGTCGTTTTGTTTTCGAGAGAAATGCGAGGATTTTTCAAACGGTAAAGACTTCAAAGGGAAAACGTGCAAAGGATTTTAAGCACCTTTCTACCTATTGGTATTTTCCAGTCTATATACTTGATATGTGTAAAAATCAAGTTAAATTGTCTCTCGGTGATGAAATTGTCTACCTGATGATATGTGGTATTTCCCACTTATGGGCTTTTATAATAAACTCCAAATAGTATTGTAGTCCTATCGGAGACCGACCACAAATTCCTTACTACTCATGGGAACTAAATTGGAATACTTCATTAATTTCATTGAATATAAATGTCTATCCCTTCAAATTATTTTAAACTCCTTAACAGATTCTAATAAAGGTATTTTTATTTACTTGCGTTTGTTGGTCCAGTAACAAAACGTTAAACCCATTTTTATTTATTCATGTTTACTTGTATAGGCTAATTATCAATAAAAAAAATTTACGGAAAACGAATTTTACTAGCAATAATAAATAATCTACTCTACCCAATAAAACATTTAGACCAATTGTGTAAAAATTGAAAAACCCATTAACGAAAGTGCACATAACTAAAGTTTTGAAGGTTGTAGTCAGGGAGATATACTTTTTACGAGACATCCCAACGTAGTCCTCAGGAAAAGCAATGCATCTGTGTCAGACCTTAGGTAATATTCTAATCTTATCTGGGATTGATTATAGAAGTCTATGGATGGCAGTGGCCACCTACCATCACAAAAAAGAATAAAATCACAACCTTATCGGGTGGTTAATCTCTGTCAACACCCATTGTAACTTGTATCTAAGGTTATTTGACTCTCTGGACCCTTAATGCTACAATATATTAAGGTCTAATATATGGGTAGTAATTTAACATGATCCTGCTCGGATTTAATAGCGCGTGCAATATCCGGCTAGCTGTCACCCGGAGGTAATGAGGTAACAAAAGTGTAATAAACCGGGTATAGTCCTGTGGTGCTGATATATTGAATACTACATCTCAATTGAGTTTAGCTTTAAAGCTTTTTTTAATGTATAGATATATGTTTCAAATAGCAGCTATATAAGATGAGAGTCTTATCTTGGCTGGGTACAGTTGTGTTATTACCACTGAGGACCAAGCTGGAATGCTTTAAATAAGTTTGTATTCCTTAACAAACCCTTCACCCTGTTTTTTTTTAATGTCTAAGTTTAACGTACAATTTTTATTGTTTCAGTGGCCACCCAGATTGTTACGGTGGACCTTCACCGTGTTGCTGATAGTTGCTGTCATCACCCCCACATCAGATTCTACTTGTAAGTATAAGAGTTTTTATATATGTAAACATTCAAAAACAAAGGTGGCAGAAGCCTATGTGGTTCTATTCCGAAGGTACAATTTTTAACATTTATTATTATTTTATTAGCACAACAACTTACATTTAAGCAAACATAGAAAGAATTAAACAGTATACAGAATAGGTACATAGAGTGGACATTGACAAGATTTAATACTAAAACTTTTGTCCGATTTGCATCACTACTTATCTCAGATTGATTGACAGTTGGTAATAGATGTGACAATTTCACATACATGCGTATGTTACTTATCTTAATTTCTTAATTACTGGTTTACTTAACTTCTGGTTTGAAAGGTTTAAAGGTAAAAGACATCCTTATCTGATATTTTAGTCGTCCGAGGTAACAACACATCAATAGCCTCAGGTAGAACCTTAACTTTACCTGGAGTTGATTATAGATGTACTGGAGTAGATGTCTATGGGCGGCAAAGACCGCTTACCACCCGGTGGATGGCTACGACTTTATTACTAAAAAAACGCAATTGTCATTTAGAATTCAAACTGCTCACGAATAACTTGTTATTTGTCAAAAGTTTATCTCTCCATATCATATCTATGCTGTCTTGTTTATCAAATTCCATTTTCCTTAACATCTTGACAGAACTTCATTATATTTTCAATCTTAAACTTATAACGTGACTGGAATACCAGATGCAGGGCGAGAAACTTTAAGAAAATATTTGTATTACAACTCCGCGACTGTTTTCCAATCAGAGGGGCTACTCTGCGCGTAGTCTGTGGTTTCCACAGAAGTTTCGAGTTCTTCACTAAATACAGTTTATGAATTAATTATAAATGAAGTAGACTGCTTGTTTCTGTTCATTTGATTGTAAATGTCAAGTGTCACTCATGGACATTTGTAGACAACATCAGATAAGATTAGAGTCCTGGCTAAAGTTGATCAAAAATACATCGCCACCCCTGAGGACTAAGGTGGAACGCCTTGGATACGCATGTCTCCCTCGCCACACCCTTCAAACCATAATACAGTTGCGTTTAACACTTAAGTTATAAGGCAAAAAAGATTTGGTGGAGGTGCCTACTGAATCGAAACAGAAATTATTCTACCACTTTTGAAACAGATATCCTTTTCGAAAGGATTTGTACAGTGAAAGATGTGAATGAACTCGATGATTACCTTAGATTCTGCTGACAAAATAATTTGACCGTCGTAACGAATTACAACGGTCAAGTTAAATTACGCGACATTGAAATAGCGTAAAAAGACTAACCACACCTATTTCTAACGTGAAGCAGCTCTGTGTTTCTGTGCTTTTTGTCTCAAGTTTGTCAGTAGTGGCAACACCTCTATGATCGGCTTCAGGTAACCTGTTGATATAGAATTACTCACGGATGTTCATGAGCGGCAGTGATTACTTACCATCGCGTAGACTGCAAGCTTATTTGAACAAATAGAAATAATGGAGAACTTTCAGGCGGATACGAAACTCCGTTGACAACAGAATAGACCACCTGCTCCAATAATAAATTCTATGCACATTTTGAATTCAAGATCTCATGAGAGAGAGGACATGATATTGGTGATGTCGTCGACTTTAAAACAAACCTTGTGTTTTAGAAAACAGGGTGAATTTTCGTGAAATTGCAAATTTGTTATTTAAATCCGCAGAGAAATGGAAGTTAAGGTTTATGTGCACGATTGTACACGTTATTGCATATTGATAACACCGTTACTACATTTCGTGCAGCCGGCGACATGTGTTTTGGTTTCGTTTTTACATTTGGGACCCCAAACGCTAATTAAAAAATAATCAAATTTCCATTTATCTACTTGTATACACGGTTTGTAAGGATATTTCATTCGATTTGAAAATAAAAATTTGTAAATAATGTCTGTATTGCCAATATATAAAACAAAGCCACTAAGAACTTCTTCAATTGTAAGAATTAGCCACTAGCGGTCACCCATTCAACTTCCGATCACATTCGAAGTCACTTATCTTACTTACTTTACGCATCAATTATAATTTATTAATATTAATGATACTGTATTTAGGAAAAAGTTTGTTTTTGGTTTTATTTAACTTTGCACAAAATTGTCGTGACAAAATCTACATGCCTAAGAAGGTACATAAATCTACCAACCGTGGTTTACTATAACCTAAGCCTTTCTCGCTCTGAAATTATACCTGTGTCCATCAGTATGAACATAATATGTTTGATGATGATGTTTTCCAAAAGAAATACCTAAATCTCGATATTAATTAGAAATCTTCTTCCAGCTGTTCGCAGAAGACTACGAAAACCCAGCAAAGTATCCACATCAGTGTCGACCAGCGTATCAAGATCCACAGATCAAGTGATATCAGCTAGCGTGAACAGGCCCAAGATCCGTGGACGGCCAACCATCGCCAGTCGCAAGTCCTCAGCTGCCTTAGACAATTCTGTTGGCACAGAGGACCATAAAGACAAAGATGGATATAAGGTAACTATTTAAATTAAATAATAATCACGCTCTAATGTAAAATGTGCTTGTAGGCCATAGACATAGACTAATAAATTTTTTGAATTGTATTGATTTCTCATATTAAGTACGCTACGAACCCAAACAAACACAAGTTCATGAATACAGACGTAGAATAAATTACCTGAAGCAGAAATTGAACCCCTGTTAGGCCGTACATGTATAATGGTTAAATAAGATAGGTTAAATCCAGAAGCACCATAGTCATCATACCATGAAGATGATTATATCTTCATCATCTTTTATTTGGAATTGAAACCATTAAATTATCTCATCAAATATTTTAATGTATTTGCATTGGCCGATCTCCTTTAATAAATCTTTTACTGAAGGCAAAGGAGGTCCAGACAAAGAATTTACTACCCATGTTTCACAATATCAAGCCCTGTGCTCAAATGATTCGGTTCGAGTTCCATTCGTAAATTACCGATACCAATTAATTCGATGTTACCTAGAATCAAACCCGGAACGTAAAGGTGTGGTTACTGCTACAAAAGTGTGCTTTAATTACCTGCATTTTTTATACAACTAAATTAAAACCAATGTAATATTATTCGCAAGTATCGCAGTATAATATTTAAGAAATCGAGACGACAATAGGATGCTTTCATTAAAATTTGGAAAGCTGTAGTAGCTACAAAAATGCAATGCAGCAAAAATGCAGTTTTCCTACTCGCACATATTCCAAACACAAATTACCTCTAATATTTAGACTGGTGCATGGAAAGAGTGGATTGTACGTGTCTCTGCATTTAGAAAGGCTACACAAGTTTCCCTTTGCGAGGTACGCCAGGAAATATTAGCGGTCTCAGAGTGGAACCTTGCGGACGCCTAGATGCAACGTTACTTTTACCAGTAGTCCTGATACAGCTCAGCTAAATTGGTACTTATTATATGGTAATAAGGACGAAGAAGTAATTTCTAGTCAACAATCAAAAGTTGGCGAGCATAGGTCCAACGCGGATGTAGATTGAGCTTTTCGAAGGCAATAAAAGTTAAGTTGTTAGCCTTCGAAATCGTGTATGTTCGTAAATGGCATTCAGATTGCAATGTCTAAGCCATAACGGCCGAAGTTTCCGTGGCAACTGAAGCTGGGTCAATAGCACCATGTGGTATGCTAAAGAAATTTAATGCCAGAATAATTAAATAAGTGTAGTTGCGTCAATTCGAATAAAATAATGCAATGCACTTTATTGGATTTGTCGAGTTCATGTTAATTAGAACTCAACTATTGCTTTGAGACTGACCGCCCTTTGGATTCGTCGTGTAGCTTTCGCGTTTATGTAGTAGTTAACGCAACTCTTAAAAGTTGCTCGTCGATTGTATTCTTGACTGTTGAGAGATTCTTCGAATAAAATTCATTTTATACCACTTGTTGGTCGCTCAAACAACTCATTGGGTCTCCAAGCGGTAACTGATTAAGTGACTGCTCATAATATTCTCCATAACTTCACATGACTTCAGATGAGCCTATTCTCAGAAACGTATTAGTCTTAAATTGATAAAGAAAGGTATGAGTAAGATGGGTAAATATCCATTCTCCTGATTCATTATCTCCACAATTACTCTATTTTAGTCTGAGTTTTGGCACAGGGAGCGCAATTTCTTTGTCTCGGGGATTAAGTCTCAGGCTTTGTAGCACAAATTAAATTAAAATCGGTTCTATAAGGATTTAGTCTATGCAGTATTTAATTATATTTTATATTAATTATGAAAAGTTCCGTAAAATAGTCAAAAATAATTTAATAGGTCTATGGGCACTAACCACTAGTCTGCTAAAATACCTGATGTTTTGTTACTTCAATTTTATTAAATATTTGCAACTTATTATTAGATCAACTTATATCAAAATGTCTCTTCAGATCGTCTGCTACTACACCAACTGGTCCCAATACCGGACGAAGCTTGGTAAATTCGTGCCTGAGGACATCCAGCCAGATCTCTGCACGCACATCATCTTCGCTTTCGGTTGGCTGAAGAAGGGCAAGCTCAGCTCCTTCGAATCCAACGATGAAACCAAGGATGGCAAGACTGGACTGTACGACAGGATCAACTCATTGAAGAAGGCGAATCCTAAGTTGAAGACACTTCTGGCTATTGGTAAGTGCATTATTATTCGTGAGTACCTACGTGATAAAACAATCATCATAACAGTCTCATACGCAGACAATTTCGACTTCAATTCCTGACCAAACATCTAAACGATGAATTTGTTTCGACTTTGGCTGTTTATGTACTTTTCTGTCTGTGTGTCCATGGCCCCTGGGAGCAAATCACCTTAAAATAGAACATAAATAGTTTTTTTTTAGTATTACTTGAAGTTTTATAAGTATTTAAGAAATACTTAAACACCTCTTTGATCCATATTCATCAACTCTTTGCATTTTTGGGACTACAAATAACCGATTTTCAAATAATACTAAGTTCAGCTGTTTGACATAATAGAAGTCATTTAATATTTATTCGATCGGCTTATATTTTGTTCACACTATTAACACAACTTAAGACCAAGGGCAAAAACCGGATGCCAGGATTTCCTTCTACGAAATGTCGTAGGAGATATACCGGTCTCGCACGCAGAGGGTTCCGGGTTCACTCTCGGCAAGTTAGAAATCTAAATTACAAGTTAAGATTTCTATTCTGGATTTCAATGTTTATGTACTTATCGTTGGGTGCATCCAGGGCACCCAAGACTCAGGGACTCTAAGTGAGAGCTATGAGACTAGGAAGCATGAGTTCTAATTTATCGAAATACCGAAACAATCTATCATTAGAGGCAAAATATTTTCCTCAAAGTAGATTCCTAATTAATTATTTTTGAACATCAATATCTGTTTTCCAATCGTCGTATTATTTGCACATAATCATTTTTTTATAATTATTAGTACAGAAAGACAGATATATTTTTTTAAGTATTTCCATATACTAGCTATAAAAGTAAATTTTTTATTGTAACTATTTTCAATATTTAGTTGTAGTAATAAATTCAACATAAAAACTTGTATTTAGTCTCGAAATTTCCACTCAACATTTTTAAAACACCGATTCGGTTTGCAAACCACAAAAACGTTATTAACTCTACCCGCGCCAAGGAAACAATTGTGAAAAGGCATCTTGTAATAGGATTGTTCCTTCCATTTTAGATGTTTAATCATGTTTTCCTACAGTATTCCGCTAAATGCAACTCTATGTAGCCACCAAAGAATTGAAATTCGCACAAACATTACAAATTTCAGCATTAATGGTAGATTAATTATTTAGAAATTGAGATATAATTGTTCGTTGAGACTAATTCGTAATTGATACATCCTGTAAGTTATGTAAACAGACTTAAATTACGTTGTAGAACACGTTTCCCTATAGGCATTCACTATTTAGATTTAGTAACGTTTGAGTACAATTTCTTAACGAATTCCTGGGAACAGATTTCATAAGATTATTCCATGAAGAATTAAGTATATCCCTAACTTCTTTATTGTCAGAGCAGACAGATTTCCACAAAGTACCTACCCATGATTTAGATTACTAATCAGACGAGAATAGAAACTGTGACTTCTTAAAAAAACTAGGCGTACACGTTGAAAATTTCATTTGCTACATCGGTGAAGGAAAACATCGTGAGGAAACCTACACGCTTTGGAGTACCTTAAAAAAATTAAGGTTCTCAAAAGTGTGTGAAGTCCACACAGACTATATAGGGTTGGCTACAAAGCAATCATTTTTTTTTATATATTATGGAGCAGCAAACGGGCATGCAGTCCACTTGATGATAAGTTGTAACTGCCGCCCATGGACATTTGTGGTCTACCCCAGATAAGACCAGAATCCCAACTGATGTCGACCACAGATGCGTTGCTACCCCT
>DWRA01003964.1:0-11391 GCA_018250295.1 Spathilepia clonius | reverse complement strand
CAAAACCGTTTACATATTTGAAACAATACATAAATGCTTAATTGCTACATATACCTATTTCCGCCCACCATGCGGATAGCAAATTATCACCTAGAAATCCACATTTCTGCAACGTCTTGTTGTAATTTAATTCTCTTCATAGGATTACATTCACTTTAGTCATTATCAATACTATCTGGCTTACATAATATGCAGATTTTACTAAGTGGACGTTTATATACACCGTTTTTTGATTGAACTGAAACTACACGAGTAATGTTATCGGGCCCAGGAAATTTATTAATAATTTTGCCAAAAATCCATTTAGCTGGCGGAACATTTTCATCTTTTAATACAACTACATCTCCTACATTCGGTTCTATGTGTTTAGTTTTCCACTTGTATCTTTGATTCAAACCTACTAAATACTCTTTTGACCACCTATTCCAAAAATCTCTTACAATTTTCTGGGTTAATCTCCATCTATCTAAATTCGTAACGTTTTTGTTATCATTACTGTTTTCGTCAGCTAAATTGATTAAAGGTTCGCCGATCAAAAAATGACCCGGTGTGAGTGGGAGAGGGTCATCACTATTATCATCGAGTACGCTAATAGGGCGCGAATTAAGACAAGCTTCTACCTGTGTAAGAACTGTAGAGAGTTCTTCATATGTCAGTGTATGAGTACCTATTACTTTGTGTAAGTGTGTCTTAGTACTTTTCACTCCCGCTTCCCACAATCCTCCGAAGTTCGGTGCATGCGGAGGGATGAAATGCCAAGTCGTTCCTTCCAGAGTGAGAGACTTTGCTATTTCATTAGGAAGAGAAGAATGGCAACTGTCAAACATCTCTTTCAATAACTTAGCGGCGCCAACAAAGTTGGTACCATTGTCACTATACAAATCCTTGCAGTGACCTCTTCTGGCGGTGAATCGTCTAAAAGCAGCTATAAATCCTTTAGCAGACAAATCATTTACAGCTTCCAAATGTATTGCGCGGGTTACCATACAGATAAATAGGCATATATAGCCTTTGTGAGATTTGGCTCCTCTGCCTGGAGAAAATCTTAAATTAATTGGCCCTGCATAGTCTACTCCAGTAGATGTAAAAGGTTTACTCGGCTTCAATCTCACTTTCGGTATCTGTCCCATCAACTGACAGTTACGTTTCGTTGCATACCTCTTGCAAATGACACAATCTCGAAACACTCTCTTAACTTGGCTTTTACCCTTTATAATCCAGTATTTTGATCTCAATAAATTTAACATGATCTGTGGGCCTCCATGCATAGTTTTATAATGAGAATCCCGAATTAAGAGCTTGCTCAGGTGATCTTTAGCTGGCATAATTATAGGATGTTGTGTATCGTACGCCGTTTCTGACTGTGTTATGCGTCCACCTACTCTCAAAATCCCATTTTCGTCCAAAAAGGGACATAAAGTGCAAATATTACTTCTTTTGGACACGTGCCCTTGGAGCCGCAACTGTTTTATCTCACCTGAAAAGTGGTGATGTTGAACTTGTTTAATACATAAAGTTAAAGTATCTTTTAATTCTGCTGTTGTTATGAAATTTGGAAATGATTCACGATCTTTTTTTGAAACCTTAAATTTTAAAAACGTCTGCACTATGAAAGAACTCTAAGCATTTTAGATAAAGATGAAAATTTTAACCAAATAAAATCACTTTCAATGTGAGAAGAAACAGTTAAGGACTTTAATTTCTCTTCTTCACATGTATCTTCAATAACCATCTCAGGTATATCACCTTCTGTTAACCAAGCAGGACCTGACCACCACAAAGAATTATTTATCAAATCCTTTGGATTCTGTCCCCTTGATGCACAATCAGCTGGATTTGTATCAGAAGTAACATGTCCCCAGTGCTTGTATTCCAGGATACTAAGTATAGTTGTAACTCGGTTACTCACAAATGTACTCCAACGGCTAGAACCACCCTTCAGCCAAGCTAAGACGATTGTTGAATCTGTCCAACCATAAATATTTTCTTTTGATACATTTAGAACTTGAGATACTTCAAAAACAAGCTTTGCTGCTAATACTGCCCCGCAGAGCTCCAATCTAGGGATAGTAATTTCCTTTAAGGGTGCGACCTTGGTTTTAGCAGTGATCAAACTAACATGAACTGAATTCTTGTCATCAATTATACGAATGTAAACAGCTGCTGCAAAAGCACTCTTCGATGCATCTGAAAACGTATGTAATTCCATTTTGCTAAATGAAGTGCAATTATTCCATCTAGGTATTTGTAAAGTCTTAAGATCAACTAAATTGTGTCTATATAATATCCACTCTTTTAAAAGATTCTCAGGCAAACAATCATCCCAATCAAGACAATCCTTCCATAATTTTTGGATGAATACCTTGGCTTTAATGACAATGGGCGCTATCCACCCTAAAGGGTCGTATAATCTTGCTACATCTGAAACAACTTGCCTTTTAGTGTATCCTGTATTTTCTGGTAATGTTATTATGTACTCAAAACTATCCTCTTCTCTATTCCACCCTACACCAAGAACTTTTATCGGATTATTTAATTTTATCGTAAAAGATTGATCATTTTTCTTGTCATCCTTCATTCCTATATGTTTCAAAAATTCATCATCGTTGCTGTTCCATTTTTGCAGCTCGAATCCTACGCTCTTCATCATGTCATTCATTTGCTCATAGATTACAATAGCCTCACTTGTAGTTTCACACCCCGTCATCATGTCATCTATGTAAAAATCATTTTTAGTTATTTTTGCGGCTATTGGATACTTGCTCTCTTCATCGTCGGCAAGCTGATGCATGGTTCTCACAGCTAAGTGTGGAGCGCAGGCTGTGCCAAAGGTAAGTCGTAACAGCTTATAATTCTGAATAGGATCATTAGGGTGAAATCTCCATACGATTCTTTGAAAGTTTGTATCTTCCTCAGCTACTCGCACCATTCTGTACATCTTAACAATATCTGCAAGAAGAACAATTTTATGTAGTCGCCATCGCATCAAAATGTGTCTTAAATCTTGTTGTAACTTAGGCCCCACGAGTAATTCATCATTCAAAGATAAATTGTTGCTTCCCTTACAGGATGCATCAAATACCACTCTAACTTTTGTTGTACTCTTATCTTCTCTGACCACACAATGATGTGGGAGATAAACTGCTTTAGACTCATCTTCATCGGTTACAAGTGTCATGTGGTTCATTGTTAAATATTCTTGCATCACTTTATTGTACTCACATCTAAGCTCCGGGTTCTTCAATAAGCGTCTCTCTAATAAATGTAGTCTTTTAATTGCTATGTCCCTTGAATTATTATATTTGCACTGTGGGTCTTCTGTTAAGAAAGGTAATTTAACTATATATCTTCCTTCTTCATCTCTTGTGGTAGTTTCTTTATAGTATTCTTCGCACCTTCTCTCAGTTTTTGTAAGCTCTTTCTCTATAATATTAGGCTCATTCTCCATCTCCCAAAATTGTTTCAGTATCTCATCTTCGTTAGTCATTTGTATGTGCATGCTAATAACATTACTTATTGACTCACATTTTCGCAAAACTTGACCCGACAGAATCCAACCAAATAATGTTTTTTGTGCAACAATATTACTTGTAGGATGTTTAATAATTCCATCAAGCAAAATATCGCTATAAACATCTGCTCCTAATAATAAATCAATCTTACCTGGTATTGTATATGTGTTATCAGCTAATTGTATATTTGCCATTTCTATCCACTTTGGCGGATCAAGGTTGGTTGTAGGTAAAACAGAGGTTAAAGAATTTAAAACGAATGCATTAATATTAACTAAAACGCTAGGATCATGACAAGACTCTATAACAAAAGACACCATGTATTTAATTTTAGTATGACCGTCTCCCAAACCTGACACATAACCATTTACTGGCTGACGCACAAGTCCTAATAATTGTACAGTAGCTTCTGTGACAAATGAGGCTTGAGAGCCTTGATCAATTAATGCCCTAATAAAGTATTTGCATTTATTTTTACTACAAACTTTAACTTTAGCAGTTGCTAACAAGACAGAATCAATGTTTCTCCGTGACAAATTAACCACCACATGACTTGTGTCAGATGCACTTGATTGTAATTTTAAAGGTGACTTACCTGAATCAGGCGTCTCACATGGAGTGGTTACCTTGTCGAAGTGTAATAACGTATGATGTCTTCGTCCACATTTTCTACAACTTACTGACTGACGACATTTAAAAACAGTATGAGTGGGCGATAAACAGTTGAAACATAACTTATTACTTTAAACAAAATCTTGCCTATCTTTGACCAGCAGTGAATTGAATTGTTTACAATGATATATGTAATGATCTTCGTTACACATTGCACACTTTATTGTGGATTTGTTCTGATTTGATACATGAAATGCTTTAGGCTTAGATACACTAGACTTTATGTTAAACACTGAACGAACTGAATTTAAATCGATCATCTCCAAAGACCTAAATCTAGATTCTAAATAGTCTCTTAGTTCCGACCAGGTCGCTAACTTATCGTTCACACCACTGACTTGCTGCTCCCACTGTTTTATAGACTCATTATCCAATTTTGACAACACTATGTAAACTATAATCACATCCCAGCTATCAGTTTGAATACCCATGTTCGTTAAAGATAATAAACATGATGAGGTCGTGTCTAGTAAATTCTTCACCGCACCAGCTGACTCGACGTTTATCTTTTTTTGTGAAAATAATGTTCGCAGTACAGCATTACAATTATAGCGTTTATTATTATAACGCCGCACTAATTGATTCCATGCATCTTCATAATTTAACTGTGTTGTTGAAAAATTACGCAGCAATAAATGTGGCTCGCCCGATAGGTTACTTTTTAAATATTGTAATTTCTGCACCGGAGATAATCCTTTATTTTCATGTACTAACGACATAAACATGTCGTAAAATGTTTGCCACTCTTCGTATTTACCCGTAAAGGTTGGCAGCTGAACACGTGGTAATTTAACATCACTCATTATCACATCACAATCCGAAGGCATTATTTTTGATGTTGTCGGTATATGTTGACCAGAACTCGAAACGCGTAACAATTCCATCAAACTCGTCTTATATTGTATGTAATATTCTTCAAATGAATCATATAAATCGTTTGTAAAATATGTGTAAGTTTCCTTGTCGCTCTTTGAAGCCCTCATTGTTAACGCCCTATGTCCTTCTCGAAAATCTTTCCATACTTGTTCGGCAATTTCTAAACGCGTCTCAATATATGCTTGTTTAATCCGCTCTTTAGGTGTTTTCTTGAAGTTCTTTTCAGCTTTTTTCATAGTTTCGAATAACTCTTCTTGTATGTTGATATAACTCGTTAGCTTTTCCATCTCAAAGTACAAAAGTGAATCCCGTTTTGTAAATATTCCTTCGTAATACGCAGGTTTAGTATTCTCAACTCACAACTCGTAATAACGCATAATACGAAGAAAACACAATAAAATCCACCGATGAACGCGTCCTTGATTCTCGCCTATTGTTCTCGCGGACACCGGTATGAAAAAACTCTTGGGTTACATCCGGCTCGAAGGACCAAATGTTCGGTGTATTAAGGTTGAGTTTCGTTTAACGGGATTAATTTATAGACAAACGCGTGTAGTCACTTCGCTCATTTATTCCGAACTGAACAAAAAGTGCATTGATGGCACGTTAGACAAAGCATGATGCTATCTGAATCTTGAGATCAAGTGAATGATTCAGTCAATTTGCGCAATCCCAAGTCTCCGCCTAACAATAGTCTGTCGTACAGTTAATTTACTGGCCACCCACGTGCCTACCAACGTGTAACTCATTGTTTATGTCTCGTTGAAATTCCATGAAGTTTTCTTTTGTATAGAAGGCTTAAGAAATAAATTAAAAATGGAATACCATTTCCCCTACTAATCCTGGTTTCGAGACTTTTGCCCTAAATCATTTTTTTCCACGTACGTGGAGTATTTTTAATGGATTTTCTCCCAAAAAAATTCAGAACACTATAACGTAGGACTCTTCAATAGAGATGCAAAATTAACTTTTCTCGGAGCCAGTAAACTGTTGAAAACTGTTCGTAGAAACGTTATGCAGATAGATAAAGTTACAAATCTACTTTTTTACTTTAATTTGAAGAATATTCACTTGCAAATTATGCAATAGTTGTCCTCGATACGAATGTTGCACTTGTATGATGATAAGCAAAGATAATGTGGCAACACAGTACATCAAAATAATATATTCTTAGTGTGTGTGCAAGACACTTAAATCATATAAACAATTATAGTATTTATGACGCTCGTTAGCCAATAAAATTAATTATAAAATTTCAAATTTAGTTTCACAATGAAATTGTTTTTTTTTTTCTTTTTCGTGGAACTTCTTTTGTATTGCCAACTGGCTTAAAGTACATCTGCGAGGATTTTTTTTACAATAATGTATATTTTAATATTAGTTTAAAAATAATACGCTCTACGCGGTAGAACGCGATAGGTGGTTCGACTCCGGAGGCACCACCGCCATACCTATTTCTGCCTAATAACAGCAGTGTTAAGGGCTGTTGCCTCCTGCTTTGAAGATACATAAGACTTACTTATCGCAGGCGTTCCAACTTAGTCCTTAGGGGTCGCAACGCATCTGTGGTCGACCTGAGGTAAGATTCTAGTCTTATCTGGGGTCGATTACAAATGTGCACGGGCGACAGTTGCCACTTACGATTAGATGGACTGCTCGTTTGCTACTCGATCATAAAAAAAATGTCGTCATCGTCCAGACGTGTCGCAACAACCTACTCGAGAAGCGGCAACGCAAGTTCGACGCGGAGGTGCAGGCGACGCAGGAGGAGCTGAAGCGGGAGCGGGCGGCCAAGGAGCGGCTCTCGCGCGAGCGGGACCAGGCCATCGCGGACAAGTACGCCGTCGAGCAGAACCTCTCTGTGAGTAGCGCAGTTTTAGTTTTAAAAGTCACTTTTCAGGTGCGAGCAGTCTTCTGGAGGTGGTTTAAATGTAAAGAACGATAGATCAGAACAGCAAAAAGAAAGGAGAAGACGTTCTTTGATTTGAGATATCACCCGTGTCCAGCTGTAGGGCAATAATGGGTTGAGGGCAATTTTCTATTTTCATACTTGTAATATAACTTCAATTCCTTATGGGTGTCTTAAAAGATCTATTTTTGTACTTCTACGCAGGTTGTTTTCGTCGAGTATATTATTATTTTTTGTGCATCCGGCGATTTTTTATGTATTCACACCATCCACAATAAGAAATCGTAGTGTAAGTTTCCACTTTTGGTTCTAGTTTCTAGTTTACAATATAATCCGGAACTCTTGCGGACACTTAAATGTAATGTCACCATAAAATGTCATTTAGCGGAGCAGGTTGTTAATTGAGTGGCCAATTAAACTAAATGCCTGTGATTAGTGTAACGATAAAACTCAACACAGCATTTAGTTGAGTCGATAGACACATTTTACAGGTCTAAGTAGTCTGGTGAGACACGATCCGGTAAAATTGACGTTAGAATTGGAAATAACTATTTATATTCACGATTCTGCGACGGGACAGGTACTTTATATTCGATAAAATTTTGTATAAAGCATACTTTGGAAGGTGGTACATCCAGTATGGAGGTACGTCTTTCACATCTATTTCTTATGTCACACATCCCCCCTCCCCTGTTTCCCCTTTCAATAGACGAAGAAAATAATGTAATAAGACCTCTCTTTGCGACCTATTTATATAAGTAACAGAAAATTCTTATGCTTCACCTCAGCTTATGATTCATCCCCCCCCTCTTCCCTTAAAAAAGCGATAGTTCCACCCACGGTTATATATAATATATTACATTGTAACGTAACGCGTTGTGTCGTATATATCGTGTAATTAGGTGTGGTAATGTAATGTTTAACATCGCAGGAAGCTCGGCTGGAGATCGAGTTGAAGGAAGAGCGGCTATCGGGCATGTCCCGCGAGCTGGAGGAGCGCGGCGGCGGCGGCGACGAGGTGGCGGCGCTGCGGCGCGCGCGCGCCGAGCTCGAGCGCCGCGTGCGCGACCAGGAGGAGGAGCTGGACGACCTCGCGGGGCAGATACAGGTGAGGGGGGAGGGGGATTCGGTACTCGGTGTTCGATTACACTCGAGACCTGATGTAGGTGAGGGGAGGGCAGTGAAGCGGGGCTACAGGTATCGGATAATGAGTGGAATATATATATGGGTGGGGGGAAATGGGGGATATAGGAGTTCCGTGTACGACTAGACTCTAGAGCTGATTCAGGTAAGAGAAAGGGGCGTGAAAAGGGGGGCTATAGTTATCGAGTAATCGTTATCGTATAATCGTAAAGTATCAAGTAATTAGTAATATACAGTTAAGGAAAAATAATAGGGTAGGTTATACCTGTAATGTCATGAGTTTTAAATAGAAATATAAAGGAGGTTACGTTACAGATGTAGAAATAGAAAATCTTTCTCATTTGGTTTTAAAGTAATAAACTAAGTTACAAATTGTAAGGTGATGATGTAAAGAGAAGTTAGTTAAGGAACAGCGACTCTCAAGGACAGCTATGTAGCGGCAGGAACGTGGCGGCGGCTGGGATAAGGTGACGCCCTTATGCTACGCCGAGCTAGAATATAGAAAGAGATATTAATGATTATTCTAAAGCAGTTCAAATTTTTTTCTAAAAACATTTTAAAAATTTCCTAAAAACTAACCAAATCAAAGCAAATATTTTTATTGTGGAACATGAGTAAATTGTACAGTTTGATAAGGTTTTAAATCCTCCATATTCTCGCCACAGATAGGCATACAATAAATTACAGATTCAAAACTAACGTATATACTAAATGATAAATTTAAAAACAATAACTAAAAAAATATATATCCTAAAGCCATGTATGCTAATTCTGTTGTACATTTATTAATTTTAATGACACTCGTCCCCCAGTTGCTGGAGAGCTCGAAGCTGCGCCTGGAGATGTTGCTGGAGCAGCAGCGCAAGGAGGCGCGGCTGGAGGCGGCCGCGCGCGACGACGAGATGGAGGAGACGCGCGCCAACGCCGCCAAGAAACTCAAGAGTTAGTCATCATTGCCACCTTTTCTTGTGTCCTACTGCTGGGCGCGGGTATTTCTCTTTGATAGGGGAGATCTCGGGCGTTTTCTCTTTGTCAAGGAAAGCCTTGAGCCCACTCAAAGATACCTTAGAGTTGGTTGATGGAGGAAGGTTTGGTTTAGTGGTCATTTACCATCGGGTGGGATTTTGAAAGTGGTAAAACCTTTTGAACTTAAATTCCGGCAGCACCACCGTCAAGTCTATTTCTTCCTAATAACAACAGTGATAAACGATGCTGTATTTTTGTTGGAACGCTGTGTTAAGGGATAAATCCGAAGCGTTCCCACTTCTAGTCTATTAGTCTAGTTAGTTCAACATCCTGAAGTCTAGTAACGCATCTGTGATCGACCTCGAGTTGGACTGTATTTGTTGTTGTGATAGATTTCTATGTGCTTCAGTGGTCATTTGCCGTCAGGTAGACCACATGTTAGTACATTAGTTACATCCATTTCACGCTCGAGTCATACTTTGCCCGCAGTGCTCGAGAGCCAGCTGGAGAGCGAGCACTCTGAGCGGAGCCTGCTGCTGCGCGAGCGGCACGAGCTGGAGCGGCGGCTGGCCGCGCTCGAGGAGACCGCGCGCCAGGAGACGCAGGAGCAGTCGCAGCTGGTGCTCAGGCTCAAGAGGTACGCGCTTCGCCGGTGGACTTGTGACGTCACTGTACAGCTCTGATTGCGGCTTCCGACGGTCCGCGATTCGACGAATCTATGCACGAATTGGGAATTGTGACGTCACTGTACAGCTTTCGTTGCGGCGGCTCACGGTCCGCGGTTCAACGAATTTATGCGCAAACTGGAAATTGTGACGTCATTGTACGCGTCTGATTACGGCTTCCGACGGGCCGCGATTTTACGAATTTTTGTACGGACGCGAACGGCTACAAAGGTTGTTTTAACGGTGTGTGATCGTTGTACGTCTACAAAGACCAAAAATACAAAGCAAAAAAAGATGAAGTATTAAGTTATTAACGCATATTTAAAGTTACTATCCCCACGGGTCCGGATGCTCTTCCTACCGTACTGTGTATTCTTCATATCACAAACCGTGGGATGCCAGTATAAAGGGAGAAGGTTCCAGATTGATCTCTCTCTTCAGACATTTAAATAACACAGTATTTTAGGTCTGGGTACTACACTTAGTATGAGTGGGTGGATCGTATTTACGGAGGAGTTTTAACTTTATGTAATGAAAGCCGATGTTTAGCAATGATTTTGAGGACTTATGGAGAAGGGTAGAGGGAACTTACGAAGCTTAAATAATATATTTTGTATTATTTTCAGGGACCTGAAGAGATACAGAGCTTTACTTCGCGACGCTCAAACGATGCTCGAACAGAAAGAGAAGGAGGGCGGAGGCAAGGCACAGATCAGACAATTGAAGAATCAGGTAATTGCATGGAAAACTATATTTTATATATTACTTTATATTATTATGGGCTTTCCTCCTTAACTTTTTAATGTTTAACTGATGTATCGCGTTACGGAGCGTTCACTACGTGGTTTGAAGCGCCGAGGGTTCAGGGTTTGATTTCCAGCCAGCTAGACATCTAATGATTAATTTCTCTTCTGGTCTGGATGTTTGTGTATTCGTCTTAGTGTGTGTATGACATTTACGATATAGGGAATCTAAGTGTGGGGTTATGAGTGTAAGAAACGTCTTAACAGTGATGCGGTTTTCAAACTAAGGCTTGTAGGCACAATGCACGTACGCAGAACTTTGAACCAACCCTTATTTTCATAGAAAACGTTCAAACTATAATGTTTTAAAGCTGAGGCATGTGGGACGTACATAAAAATTTGAGCCTACTTTTATATCTATACATTAATACATGACGCATACACTTTGTACCCCCTTTTAATGAAAATTGCGCGGACGGAGGAATGCGAAATTTGGTACACTTATAGTTTGTATAGAAAAGGAGTGCAATTTGCTGGTAGTAAAAAATAATGCATACGTATATATTAAATTATACTCAGTTGTTTATAGTTAAAAGTCAAAAAGTGGCCATATTGAGAATAGATTAATATTATTTGTCTATAGTCTTACTGGATGTCAAACATAACTACAATAAATGTCAAGTTCAGGTTTCATTACGAATTCGGTCGAATTTCGACTAATACGACGGGTGACTAGTTTATAATTCGATGTAATGTTACCGTTCTATACACTCGCAGGTGGAGGACCTAGAGCTGGCGGTGCGCGCGGCGACCAAGGCGCGGTCCGCGGCGGAGGCGGAGGCGGCGGAGGCCACGGCGGCGCTGGAGGAGGCCACGCGCGCGCGCAACGACGCGGCCGAGCGCGC